>VDFB02335910.1:0-178226 GCA_007258455.2 Sequoia sempervirens
CAAATACTCACATTTTTCCACCCAACCAAATGTCTTTTCACAAAAGTAACCCTAATTAACCTCTAACAATCAAATTGGACCTGGACATATTTATTTGCTGAATTTTTGCCTAAAATGGAAGTAAAGTTAGCATCTCCACACAAACATGCTATTCTCAATAAAATAGGGCATCCACCATTGCTGCATACAACTACCTCCATAGCCACAGCTCCTACAACTGCACCTAGGGCCACACAATTCCAAAAACTCATCCAGCTACTTTTGTTGGATTAAGCCTAGGATTTTTCCTTAGTCAAACCCCTAAAGTGCTATAGACACCAGCTTTTCCCTTCCAGCATCAACAAATACTATTACAGATGAAACGCACGTTGACGCACTGTGTTAACAGACATTGAGGACGCAAAAGCCTAGATTTCTACCTTAGTTAAACCCCTAAACATGCCATAGGCACCAATTTTATTTCCTTAAAATCAAAGTTGCTTATTTACTTAAAATTAGAGTTACAGTATATGCCTCCACACTTCCCTATCCTTTCCCTCTCCTTTCTCTTTTCAAATTCTACTTGTTTATTTACTTAAATTAGAGTTTCACAATATGACTCCACACTCCCACCAACATGTGTACTACTATACAAAGTATGGGTATGTATGAGTACGATATGGCCCAAATACAAATCGTATATTGTACCCAAAACTAATGCAAAATATTAACCATGCCCTATATGTGCAGATATGGCACTTTTCACAATTGGGATGAATCCAAAATAAAACTAGAAAAAGATTCGCGTTATAAACTTGGAATGAAAAGAGTAGGAAAGCTAGTTTGGAGTCCCTTTTTATGAGTTAAATTCTTGTACACCTCTGCCCATCTACCATCTTTAATGGGAAATATTAGTGCTATGCTAGATCTCAAATTACTTGTATTTAAGAAACTTCCAATGCCTACTTGGGTGTGTATTTAAGCAAATCTGTGGCATCTCATATTATAGGGTTGTCATTGAAGCAATTATATTGGAAAAATTATCAAACTACTAAAGGCATTAGGAAAGTCATTAGGGTTTCCGAGCTACAAATTTTATGTATTATAAAATTATATATTTACTAAAAAATGTATGTTTTATTTTATTAAATTTATTTTTTAACGGGGGGCCTACCTTGATTGGCTAAAGCATCCTATTGCAAGCAAGAGGTCACAAGGTCTAGTCTCCCCCATCCCCGTGGTACCGAAGGGCGTGTCACGCCATCACACCAACGTCACCAATCATGTGAAAAAAGTTTACCAGGCGCACTTTATTAATTTTATTTATGTATATTATTTATTATTAATATTTAAATTTTAATAAGTTTAATATTTATTATAAAATTATACTATTAAGCTATAAAAAAAATATATTTAATATAATAATACATTTTTTAATTTGCATTTACTCTTTTGTATTTTTATCTTCTAATTTAGATTAACTTTTGAAATTTAATTTATTTATTTTTTATGCTTTAATTTTGTGACATTTAGATAATACAGGTTAGATTTTAATTCAACTTATAATTACGTCAAAAGGATTTCTACAATGGCATCAACATGGCATCATGTCATGAAAAATGTACATAAAAAAAATTAGAAGTCAGCCAACATACTAAACGAAAAATCAAAACTATAAAATAACTCTTAGGTAAATAAAAATAAAATCATTTTAAATAGCTCTAGAACAAAATAAAATAACTCTTAAAAAAATTAAATGATTATAAAATAGCTCTTAAGTAAATAAAAAATAACTCAGGGAGGTGTTCCAATAGAGTTAGGGATCATGGGCAACTCTATTGTAAGCTCTTGAAATCCACCAGTGTCGATTCAATTAAGGAATAGTTGATCTCTTTGGCTACCGAAAAGGGTAAGGGTTGGGCTATGAATGGCTTTAAATAAAGACATTCAAGACTTCTTCCCTTGAAATGACAAACAAACTACTAGTCTACAAATGCAAAGAGGGTGAGTTAGCTCAACACAAGAGGTTCTTCTACATTAGCTAAAAGAAAACAAAGAACGCCATAAATGCAATTAGCAACTCATCCTACTTCAAAGGAGGATATGCCCATGACGAACACCTACTTCAATAAGAATTTTGTGGCTAGGAAAATTTAGGGGGACTTTAACATAAGCCTAATGAGCAACAACAAAGATCTTAAGGAAGCATTTAGACTTCATAGAAGAGGCCTGGTCGAACACAATGATAAGCCTAATGAGCAACAACAAAGATCTTAAGGAAGCATTTAGACTTCATAGAAGAGGCCTGGTCGAACACAATGATAAGCCTAATGAGCAACAACAAAGATCTTAAGGAAGCATTTAGACTTCATAAAAGAGGCCTGGTCGAACACAAATGAAAAATTTTAGAGACTTCCTACAACACCCCAAAATCTTATCCCAATAGCAAAGGAGATGAACTGACAACATGATCTTAGGCTTTCTCCTACATAAAAAGAATAGGGGAGGCTACAACTTGGAGTGATATTGTTTATAATAGACCCTTTGCCTCTCTAAGGCTATGTAAATTTTCTTTCTTTTCAATATAAGAGAGTTGCCCCCTTTGGCAACATCTTATGGATCAAAAAATTAGCTCTTTGGATAAAAATAAAGTAAACAATGTAAATAAATAAAATAATTCATAAATAGTTCTAAAGTAAAATAACTCTTAAGTAAATAAAAGTAGCTCTTGTGATTTAATAAACAATGTAAATAAAATAATATAATTCTTAAATAGTTCTAAAGTAAAATAGATAATTCTTAAGTTAAAAATTAACTATTAAGTAAAATAAAACAATTCTTAAATAGTTCTAAACTCTAAAGTAAAATAAATAATTCTTAAGTACAAAAGTCACCATTAAGTAAATAAAAAGAGCTCTTCAATAAACAATATAAATAAAATAAAATCATTCTTCAATAGTTATAAAGTAAAATATAATAACTCTAAGTAAATAAAATACCTATATTGATTATACTCATTCATGATAAGATGTGAATTGATGTATTTGTTTTGTTCATAAAATTACATTTATATGTATAAACACTTTGAATATCAAGAATGAGCCTATATTTATTTCATGTTTAAATCAGATTTCGAGTGAATACACAACTCTTAGTAATTAAAAGTAAAACATCCTACTTAGTTGTTTTATTTTGGTTACACATGGTAAAGATTATTGACACACATGATCCTAATTCATGATATTCATTTGGGTAATGAAGTCCATAAGATTTTCAAAGAAAGGAAAATTGAAATCATCCAATTATACATAAGGTGCCTCTAAACTATTGGAGGCAATCTGCAGAAGACTCCACTACAATAAAGATATAGTTCAATGCCAATGAAGGATATGACCACAAAACAAGGCAAACAATTTTAAATTATTATAGCTATGTGATTTCACTTACACATTTTTGAGTCTTTTGGTTGGTAATAAAATATGGAGATATATAACCCCTGTCAAGCTTCATTCCTTCCACCACTTCTAACTCATTATACAATGTTTTCCCATCCTGCAAGTATCAGTAAAAAGGAAGATATAAACACAAGGTATTACATGAGCAGAAATATTGCGCTACAACTGGAAAATCAAGGTACAAATCAACTTGCCGCAACAGTAATGACTCCTTCCTTCCCAACTTTTTCCATCGCTCTAGCAATTAATTCTCCTATCTCTCTATCGCCATTTGCAGAGATGGTCCCTACCTGCTTCAAACAATATTTCATGTTAAGCATACATTTCAACAAGGTATCCCTTCAACTTGGGATAACTAGAACAAAACAAAAATACTTCCTCAATCAATTCCAATACCCAAATAATTACTAGGCGAAATGCTACTAACAGTAAAAGCAATTTATAATGATTTTTGCCACACATAACACAACAACTAAGATGGCAGCATTAGACTGCAGTCTCACAATCATACATGGTAAAAAAAGAAACATGTGGATGCTAAAATTAACAAGGTTAGAACTAACTTTGAAAAAAAATCAATCAGGAAAGATTGCAAAATAATATTTACAGACCTGAGCAATTTCTTCAGATGTACTTATCATCCGTGCCCTGCTTTTCAAATGTGTCACAACAGCATCAACTGCCATGTTAATACCACGCCTTAAGTCCATTGCATTCATACCAGCTGCTACTGATTTACAGCCCTCTGTGAATATTGCCCGGGTAAGTACAGTTGCACATGTTGTACCTGCAAATAATGTTATTGCTATAGTTAGTTCAAAATGCCTAACTTTTATAAAACCTGCAACTCAACTAAAAGTTTTATCAATTCTTTATTGAAACTTAGTTACATAATTAACAGAACCTTGTATCCTGGTAAAGTACAGAAACTTTATAAGCTACCAGGAAGAACAATTCCTAGATTCTTCCAATTTGCCAAAGTAGAAAAGAAAGCATACCATCTCCAGCTACATCATTTGTTGCATTAGCAACTTGTTTGACAAGGCTTGCACCAATATTCTTCACTTTATCCTTAAACTCAATGCTTTTTGCAACGGTGACACCATCCTTAGTGACCTTTGGGGATCCAAAACTTTGTTCTATAATGACATTGCGACCCTTTGCAAAACAAATGGAAATAATCAGATAAGTTATACAATTCAAGATTTCTCTTCTGAATAGCACTTTTACCATTACAATAAACAAAGGAAGATAAAAGCTGGAGCAGCTTCAATATTTAGATTGTTAAGAATCAAATCATCTGTTTTATGAAACTATACCGGCAATAAATTTCTGTATTCTAACCATAAACATACCTTTGGTCCCATGGTCACCTTCACTGCATCTGCAAGTTGTTCCACACCTTGCAACATTGCAATGCGTGCTTCACTTCCAAAACGGATCTCCTTTGCAGCATAGTTTCTGCTCCATCCAAATCTGCTAGCACTCTAAAACATAGCATGACAAAGAAATTAGATTCCATCCTTTTAACATTTGTTTATTCTTGTATTCTAATATGTGACCCCTACTTAAAAGAGATTCAATGCATGAGTTATAGCTCAGCATGATATAAGGAAAGGTAGCTTCCAATTATAAGTTGATGGATAATATTGATAAAAGATGCTAAAACCCACCCCTTCCATTTATAAACGAAATATAATGCATATGTTACACATCAGTTTGTTTAAAAACAAAGTGAATTTCGGTTAAAAAGTTATGGTAATAATATAACAGAGTTTCAAAATCAATGTATACATAACAAATATATGCATATCAATTGATGGAATGCATTAAGTTATTAACATGCAAGAAAGAATAAACAATGATAATATTTGTTAACAATTAGAGAAACTGAAATGCATATTTTTACAAAAAATAAATAAATAATTGTGCTTCTTGATGCATTGGAGCCCATTCTAGGAAGACAACAGGAACAAATAAATGCCCCCAATCATCTGTCACAACCCTCTCTTCATAGGTGCAAATATCCATCTGTTTACTTGCAGCACTGGGTCGGCCAACTTGATATTTTAAATAAATAAATAAATAATAAAATAATATTTAATTAAATTTAATAATAATAAAATATTTAATATTAAATATTAATTTAAATAAATAATATTCTGGGCCGACCTCTTGGTTAGTGCCATAATAAATTTAAATAAAAAAAGTTTTGAATTTCTTCTTCTAGCCAGCCTATTGGTAGGGTCCTTTGCTCCAGTATAAATACTAGGTCGCTGCTCAGTTTTGGGCATTCAAGATTCAGTTTTTAATCCATTCTGGAGCAGACCAGCAGAAGGACGAAAACCCTTATGCTTGGGAGATGAATTGGACGGAAACCCAATTCATTGATGGGAAGGCTTCATCACAGAGGCCTAATTGGACTTCAACAGCAATTTAGGAGCAGATTGCATGTGCAGATCTAAGATAAGTTTAGGTGCAGCTTGTAGGATTTGATACTTCATTCATTGCCCGATCTGGGTTGTCACCTGGAACTGTGAATGCATTGATAATCATTTCCAGAGACTTCATATATTGTACATTGCGGGTGAACATTAAATCTGAGTATTTGTATTTTCCTGTCAGTAATATTTCAGATCAGTCTATGAGTTTGTGGATTAAAATTCTGAGTATGTTGTGAAGCAGTGATTCTTTGTTTTCTGAATTAGCTGTGTGGTATCTTTGGCTTGAGATTTTACAGTTTATGGAGATTAGGCTTGGCTGGTGCAAAATCTGTGGTGATTATCTCTGTATATTTGTGCTATCTATTAGATCTGAGTAGTCTCTCACATTGACAATCTGAGTGGTTTATATCAGAACGAAATATCTTACATACCAGCAGTGCTGTAGCATTAAATTTCAGATCTGAGTATTTGTCATTTCTACAGTCATAATTGTGTTACTGTGTAAGAGTGAGCGCCAGGTTTTCCAACCAGAGATCTGAGTATTGTGCTTTTCATATCAGTATTTTGTGTTGCTGTGTGAAGTAAGGATAAGGTGTCATTACACATGACGAGAGTGAAATTATAACACCTATATTACTTTTGGCATATGATTTGAAATACCAAATATAACAAAGCTCAGAGCACACATCTAGAATAAGCAATGTGTTGAGCATTGCTAAAATGATGTAGTTTGGGAGCAGGCATCCACCAATGGCAATGTGTTGTTTATACATAGCTGTTACACACACTTACCAATACAGCTGTGCCAACAGAAAGAGTCTACTTGCCGGATATGAACACATGCCCTCACCACAAGAGGTACACCATCTAGAGCAAGACCACAGCCTGATGGTCAACTAAGTTTTTTCAATGGATGTCTTTCATGCTTAAAAACATGAGCAAATATTTTGAGAGAACGGACTTTGATTCTGTAAGAGCTTAACTGTTAAGCTTTTGCTTTCTTGTAAGTACCCCAAATCCTGGCAGTATCTGGTCTTAACAGTTCAGCTTTATAAAGGTTGAAAAGCCAAATAGATTTTGTAAACAAAGTTCACAACCATTTGCAATGACACCAAACATACTAGCATGTTCAACCTAGAGTGGGAAGAGGATACAAAAAATTGAAAGAACCATTCTTAAAGTGTAGTAGCAAACATAACAAATACCCTTGGTGGTAAGATTGACATCAATGACATCTCTGGAGGTTGACACCAATGACATCTCTGGTAGGACCTACCATGACAACATAATGATTAAAAATGCAGTGACCAAGAATGTTTTCATAGAGAATCAAAGCCATGCAAGGGAGTAGTAAAGAACAATTTGAGAATCGGTAAACTCTAGGTAAGAGAGCAGTATATCATCTTTGAGTGGTACTATGAAATAAATATTCCTGATGTAGGGCACATAGGAATAGTATCGAAAATCATGATTGTGCTTCAACCAAAGTGCTGGAATAGTGATGTAAGTTGCAATCCTTTAACGTCTTCCTCATATGTATGAAATAAAATCCTTCTCATATGTGATAAGCTTGGCGAGCTCAAGCTGCCTGGTAGGAACAATGTTTGCATTGAGTGCATAGTTTTTGAGATTCTAGTATTCTAGACTTTGCATTGTGTTAATAGTTTTCGAGATTCTACTGTTTCACAGGTGCTAAAATTGCAAAAGAAATCTCGTAATCAGGCTAGAGGTTAGGGCTCAGAAATGAATCATTGATCTCCAAACAGGAGTCCACACAGCTTATATCGAGACTAGCATTACCACACATATGAGAGCCCAAAACATGATCATCTAATCAACTGCCTTTACAAACCTAAACCTCTAGATACCTCAAAAACCGAAAAGAATAGGGCAGTTCAATACCTGCAAACGAGAGCGCGAGTTTCTGCTCCTGCATAATTACCAGCCATTAAAAATGTGTGAGGATTTTAGTCAATCATTGATACCATCAAATTTTCATAATCTAAAACCCTGTACCCTGAATCCGCACGAGCATAACATCCAAGACATAGCAAATTTGCAGACAGTCTATCATACCTAGACTTCTAAGGCCAAACCGTAACGCAAATAAACGAAATGTTAAAACCTCAAAACCCGCTAAAAATCGCACAAAATATAAACCACAAAACAAATTCAATGTAAATTTTATTGACAAAATGTATGGGTGATTAAAACATTGAGCTTAGCGCACTGACCCGACTCTAGAGACAAGTCCGGCTGCTGCTCTATACATGGTGTGTTGGCGCTGAAGAAATAATGAAAAAACAAATAACTGCTAAAGATCAATAGTTGGAGAAGCTAAAACAGCAGTGTATAAACTGGTCAGAACTCCGCAACAGCCAAAAACAAGATGAAATTTGCTGTAGAAGTTGGATTCGAGATATCTCTAGAAGCCGCCGTCGGGTTAGGGTTTAGGGTTTAAAGCAATTTATACGTGAGCTTCTAACCAATTTTGAAATAACGTTTTTTGGCCTTTTGTTTTATTTTATTTTAAAACGCTGGAAATTCATGTACTTTTGAGGATCTCCAAACTTGTGGGAGTAATTTCATTACATGTAAGCTTCGTGGCCCTTGGAGAGACACGAACTGTGGAGAACCAATCGCTCTCTTTAAATCACGGTTGGAAAGACCACTAAATATTTAGCATTTCCTTTGGCTTGCACACACGTAATGAGTTCGTTAGTATTAATTTTATGATTTAAATATATATATATATATATATAAAAAAGGGTTGCAATTTAACTATTCATCTATTTACGTTAGAGTATGACTTTAGAAGTTTAAGTATGATAGATTGTTTGCAAATTTGTTCTGTATTAGATTATGGAATTTAGATGGTATCAATGGTTGTGATTAAGAATCTCACACATTTTTAATGGCTTGTAATTATGTAAGAGCAAAAATTTGCAAGTTTATTTGCAAGTACATTGAACAACTCTATTCTTTTAGGTTTTTGGGGTATCTAGAGGTTTAGGTTTGTAAAGTCGGTTGATTGGATGGTCATGTTTTGGGTTCTTAGATGTGTGGTAATGCTAGTCCTAATATACGTTGTGTGGATTCCTATTTGGAGATCAATGATTTGATTTTGAGCCCTAACCTCTAGCCTAATTACTAGATTGCTTTTGCAATTTTAGCACCTGTGAAATGGTAGAATCTCGAAAACTATTCACACAATGCAAAGTCTAGAATACTAGAATCTCAAAAAATATGCACTCAATACAAACATTGTTCCTACCAGGCAGCTTGAGCTTGCCAAGCTTATCACATATGAGAAGGATTGTACCTCATACATATGAGGAAGACGTTAAAGGATTGCAACTTACATCACTATACCAGCATTTTGGTCAAAGTACAGTCATGATAATATTATTCCCATGTGCCCTACATCAGGAATATGTATTTCATAGTACCACTCAAAGATGATATAATGCTCTCTTACCTAGAGTTTGTCGATTCTCAAATTGTTATTTACTACTTCTTGCATGGCTTTGATTCTTTGTGAAAACATTCTTGGTCATTATATTTTTTATCATTGTGTTGTCATGGTAATTCCTACCAAAGATGTCATTGATGTTAATCTTACCACCACGGGTATTTGTTATGTTTGCTACTACTTGTTTGATTTTTTTATTATATTCCCTCTCCAGGTTGAACATGCTAGTTAAGTTCAATTGGTGAGAATGATGGTGTATTCTCTCATTATGTTGTTCATTAAGATTTAAATCTTCTAAAGGTGTGATTGGGCCAAGTTTAGCTTTGGATGACTTTGACAAACTAGACCTCCCTACTCATTGCAACTTAGCTAGAGAACAACTTTTGGTTTAGATGCATAATCCCTCATAATATTGTAAGCCCTTATATAAAAGCATAGATGTTTTTGATTGATCAAGCAGGGAAAGGGCCTTGATCCCATACAGAAACAACAAAACAGTCCAAGGAGACAGCACCTAGACAAACCAGCAAAACTGAGGAAATAGCAAGATTAGAAGCAGCAACACATCTGCTCACTAGAACCAATCAAAAACACATCAACCAACACCAACAGAATCAAAACACGTGTGCCTATCCAATAGCCAGTAAAGTCTTAACCAAACCATATTATCATCCACCCATAAAACTAAATAAAGTGGGTATAGCCTATCATAAGTTCCCAACAAGTCAATAGTCCTCAGATCAAAAGTATAAAGTAAATTAACACAGTTCAGGCTTATCAAGCCATTATCCAAAACTAACGTAATAAGGATTCCAAAAAACCTATTAATAGAAGACATGGAAAAGCATAACCAAGCACATAACAGAGGACTAAGCTTCCTCAATTAGGCTCCAAGCCATCTCCAGGTCTCCCACTATTTCCTCGAGGTTGTCCTTGATCTCCATCTTCCTGAACTGATCGACTATGTCCCTGTTTCCTATTTTTCTTTGCTACTTTTTGATCTTGCCTTGTCTAGATATAGTAGCCATCACCGCCCTTTTCATTACACCGTCCATAACCCTACAGACATTTCTCACTGCCTCCTCAATAATTTGAAACCTGTTTGAGTTGTCTTCTTTCTACAGCATCCTTTCGAGTAGCTCCATCCTCTCTTCCATCCTTTCCATTCTTATCTTAACAGCACATATTTCCTTTTCTTTCATATTATCATCATTACAAGGGGTCTTAGTAATAATTTCAATATCCTCCAGGTCAAAAGGGGTTTCATTCGTGTTTTCCTTATCTTAAGCCATGCTTTTCTCCTCTTCCACAACATGCTCCTCCTCCTGTTGATTATTACCAACCTCCTCTTCTTGACTTTAATCCTCAATATCCTCATAAATCAACACTTCTTCCTCTGAATGTCCACCTTCACCCAAACTATCAGGCACATACACCTCAAAAGAAGTATCATTCTCATTCTTGGAAACCCTCTTCCCTTTTTTCTTCTCGGAATCCATAGGAATATCCATTTTCTTGTCATCATAAATTTTGTTTTTCTTACTAGCATCCAAACCCTTGGATGCAGCCAAAGCAAGATAGGTAGACCTATGACCTGCGAGGGTAATGAAACTACTTTCTGGGCTAGTATCTGGATCATCCAGAATTGTTATTGTGGTATTTTCAAAGCCAAGTTCTTTTATCGACAATTTTCTTTTCTTATTAGCAGCAGAAGCAAGGGGAGCAGTATTACGTTTTTCAGGGGTAATTTTAAGGAGCATCGTCCAAGAGGGGCCATAACTTTAGAAGCGTTCATGCTAGTTTTTGTTTTTTTTCTAAGGGGGTTGGTAGGCTTTCCAACAATTCTATTTTAACTGAGCTTTTATGGGTTAGGTTATGCTCAATCAAATTATGAAAGGCATTCATTTGCGGGGTGGTAGCAAGGGCATACTTGCAGATAGCTCTAATCAAGCCATGATACAGGGGTGGGTTAGCACCATGAGTCAAGCTTTGCTTTAGCGATGAGAGGAGGAAAAAAGGAAGGTTTATTTTTCCAGGTGCCTAATGTGGTTTAGGATGGGGAAATGGTACCCATGCACCAACTGGATTTGACCATCTAAAGTAAAATATTTCATAACAAAATAACATACATTGTGGTAGGGAGGTGGGAGCAACAACCTAGAGTAGCCATTCCAAAATCTTTGTGCTTTTTCTTTGGCTTTGAAAAAATTATCAATATAGGTCTGGTAATTACCCATACTCACCTTAGCAATTTTCTTCCCTTCATAATTGAGACCCGTCGCTTTGGCTATTAACTTAGCATCCACTATGAAATGGAGCCCACCCAACTCGACCTCATCATCCTTCCATGCATTGGCGAACTTGTAGCTAAGCTCCTTGATGGGCTTGATCATTAGTACTTTTTCTATTACTTTTCATATGCTTTTTGACACTTTACATATATTTTCTAACTACCTTTCAAACAAAAACTTCCATAATATGCTATCTTTTCACAACATACTTTGCAACTTTGAACCTAGTTTGTGAATATGAAATATGGTGATAATATTTGTAGTATTGCATGATTTAAACATGAGAATGTATGCATATGAATAGAATTTTGTGATATAATTATGAAGGTTAGTTGTATATGTATGTCGTGTGGATTAACCTCTCTACAGCTCAGCACATGGTAATGAGAGTGGAGCATTTGTAATAAGAACCAAAGCAGTGGAACAGGGGATCAGTGGAGTTCAAATCGCCTAAAGTGCAGGAAGTTGTGGAGCTGAACATAAGCCATCATGGAAGGAATAAATGTTGAAGAAGGATACTTATTCTAGAAATCTGAATGTTTGCTTATGTGTTTCACATGCAAGCTACTTCATTAAAGTTCTTAGTTGAATAAGTCTCTTCTTCCTTTTCAGTTAGAATGAATAAGTCAATCTTAATTTCATATCCTCATATCTAGGAGTGGGATTAATGATTACAGTTAGTTAGTAGTTTGAATAATTCTCTCCCCATTTTTGTATAAAGTCAAGGGATGAGTTTGTAGTAAAGTTAGTTGGTTGTTACAAGTTATTAAGCAGTTAGTCATTTTCCAGTTTTAAGTAATCTAAAAACATGTTGTCAAAATGCAATTATTGAATACAATCAACAAGAAGGACTTTGTTTAAATATTTGGTGATATGCAATGAATGGAGTTGTATGTTACATGGATGCGTAAGAATTGTTGATGGATGTTTTAGCACTTCTCAACATAGGTAATGCATAGGTGCACTACCTCTCTTGAAAGGCAATCTCCAACAAAAAGTTGTTGAAAATCACCCCAAGGTCTCTCGAGGGTCAAGTCATAACTTGCTTGGAATGTCTTAGTTGTTTTGATGTGATCTTGATGGTAATCACAAGGCAAACTTACACAAGTTAAGCTGGAGGAGAATTGGTTCTTCCAATGGAGTTCTTAAGATGGGAAAGTGATTGCATAATTGTTGTAGGTTCAAACAGTAGTCTAGAACTCCTATTTCAACTTCAGATTTAGCTTTACAATGTGCAATGAACCTTGTTCAAAGTCACTATTAAAAAAAAGGAAAAAAGGGCAGGGAAGAGAGGAAGTGGGAAAGGAAAGATGAGTATGGGGCGAATGGAAGGAGGAGGGAGGTGAAGATGAAGGTGAAGTAGATGGAATGGAGGAGGAAGAAGAGGTTGTGTCCCCTCTTTTAGTCCTTCTAGCCCTCGTAGGGGGTTGTAGTTCCTGAAATTCTGCTTTGTTTGGAGTAGATCTTAAAACCCTTTGGAATCTTTCAGGGGAGAATGATCCAATTCGATCCAGCTTAACTCAAAAGGGCCCTCCTTCTAGCGCCAGTTCTGTTGATGGATGTTTTAGCACTTCTCAACACAGGTAATGCATAGGTGCACTACCTCTCTTGACAGGCAATCTCCAACAATGAGTTGCTAAAAATCACCCCAAGGTCTCTCGGGTGTCAAGTCATGACTTACTTGGAATGTCTCAGTTGTTTTGATGTGATCTTTCCAGTAATCAAAGGCAGACTTACGTAAGTTAAGTTGGAGGAGAATTGGTTCTTCCAATGGAGTTCTTAAGATGGGAAAGTGATTGCACAATTGTTGTAGGTTCGAACAACAGTCCAAAACTCCTATTTCAACTTTAGATTTGGCTTTACAATGTGCAATGAACCTTGTTCAAAGTCACTATTAAAAAAAAGGAAAAAAGGGCAGGGAAGAGAGGAAGTTCATAGACCTGAAACTACTGATGAATAGTGATAATGGAGGACCCTACAGTGGACAACCTTCCCAAAATGAAGTTCCACTTAACCAAATCAAATTACAGTCTCATGAAACATGTGCAATCTTCTAAGGTCTGCAGATTTTCAACCTTTCATTCACCATAAAGCATGAACAAGAGATAGAACTTAAGTGTAGCATTCATATAATGTTCAGACTAGCTTTACACTGTAGTTTATCAACAATAAACAACAAAAAGCATGAACAAGGAAGGGCATCAACACAACAGAATTCTTCAAAACCAATGAACAACATTAACTAAACTACTAAGGCAAGCTAAAACATATAAAACATCAAAGTTAATCTACTCAAATTTACTAGCTATGAGAAGAAGAATCATGAAACATTAAGTTGGAACTCAAGAATTCACCAAATCAATGAGTTTCTATTAAAATTTCAGCATCATGTCTTTACAACAACTCAACTCTCTCTTGAAAATGAGAGGAGACCCCCTATTTATAGTTTTTCAAAAGTGAAATGAATGGCCATGATTTACTTTCATTGTGTGGCCAAGATTCATTTTACATTAGGGTTTCACCTACCCCCAAAATATAACATTATAAAATTACATTTTGTCATTTAGCCTATTTTGTCCTCTAGTGAGCAGCACTGTAGCTCTTTTGTTTTCTTGTTGATTTCCTGCTGCTGCAACTATTTTGTGAGGAATTCATCATCAATCACGAGATTTCCTTCATTCTTCTTTGTAGTGGTATACTCCACGAATTTTTTGATCAGTGCCTAAAGCTTGCTCCACTCCATAATGTCAGATTGAAGCACTTGAAAGTTCAATTTTTTGGATCGGCAGATGAGCGTATCCCAATCTCTGTCGCACTTGGGCGTATTTTCCTTTACCTATTCAGATCGAGTGAAGGCCCAAGCAACAAAACCCATAAAATCTGTTGTGAGGGCATCCACAGTTCCACTTTCCATCTTCTTGTGGAAGTATGGTTTTATCTTCTCTGGGTCGAGCTCAACGGCGGGCATGTCAAAGTCTGTCATCAACTTCAAATACTCCCCACAAGTCGTCCTGACTTCCTTAGCCCAATCAATATCTTGCTCCACTTCATGGAGCACCCGCTCTAAGATTTCCTTCATGTGATTGAGGCCCCATTTCCAGTTTTCCATGAGCCAATGATCATCTTTCACCAGAGCAAGTTCCTTTTCCCATGTTCTTTCAAGCATCCTAAGGATTGCCTCAATTTTAGGATACGTAATCCTATATAACTCCAGGAAGTCAGTGCAAAACTTCCTCGTGCCCTCAAGATATTTTTGCACCTCCAATAATTTGTTTGTTGTCCTAACGGCACGACCAATGCCCATGTTTCCATTATAGAGGACTTGTTGGAACCAGTCCTCCGTGGCCTTTGTCCAATTCTTTCTTCTCTCCAATGTATCAATGTGGTCCTTGGACAACAATTGTGATGGCGTTAATGATGTGGTGGACAACTCTTCAATGGGCGACCATTGTTGAATGTAGGCGGTCAGATCTGCCACCTGTGCTTTTAACTCCTCCTTAGAGGTCTTATCTTTATGCATTTGATGCACAATGGTAGCAACGGATCCCTAAAGATGGTCAAGCTTCTGCTCCCTTGTGGTTGTTCCTAGATTGACGGTGGAGATGTTGTAACTGATTCCTTCCTCTCCTACTACCAGCGTGGCTATCTACACTGTTTTGGATCCCGATGCATCCATTGTCAGTTGAGATTTGACCCTCGACTTCTTTTCTTTCTTCGTACCTATCTGTGCTCAAGCTAGGATGGCCTCGAGTCTTGCCTTTGGATCCATTGGGGCTTGGGTTTTCTTCTCTAATTTATTTTTGAGCTATTTAGGCATTTGAGATTCCCCTTTCGATGATTCATGATCACCTTCCTCTTCTTGGATAGGTTGGATTTTTGTTTCTTTGTTTCTTGGAACTTCTTGCCCCATCCTTTCTTCCTCTTCATCTGAATCCTGGATGAACACCATTTCTTTTTTGAGGGACTCAGTAGCTGCATGTTCCTTTGGGTTGTCTTGCCCTTTAGTGGTCTTCTCTGCTTCTTCTTGCTCATGCCCATGTTCTTCATGATGTTTTGCTTATGGGATTTTCTTTGTTTCAGCGTCTTCTTTAGGCTCATCCTCTTCTTTCTCTTCTTCTTGTTCTCTTGAAGGAGGCATCTCTTTACCATGCTCAGGGATTTTACCTTGTTCTCCAGTTGGAGGCTCAATGTTTACCTCCATTTTCTCCTCTGTATCCTTCTCTTCATCGGAGGGTTGTTTTTCGACTTCTTCCCCGACATCCTTGAGTTGTTGAGCCAACTCTTCCTCGAGATCTGGGTCAAAAGTTTCCACAATATATTTTGTGCCTGACTCCTCAATGTCTTCTTCAGATGACTGTGTTTCTTCCTCCTCCTCTTCATGCACCACTTTACCAATTACAAGGTGTTGATATTTTGGATGCTTGTGATAATCATTTGCTTCCTTTGTGTTGGTGTAATTAAAAGTGTTGTACCTTGTCCAAGGTCATTATTACACCTTAGTTGAGTTTACTTAGGGACCACAAAGGAGTTAGTTGAAGAATTTCCACTTTTGGTGGACTTGACATGTCATTACTTTATCACTTCCACCTTTTGTGGACACATCATGTGATTATCTCTCCACCTTTTGTGGTGATTATCACATTATCACTTTTCCACTTTAGGTGGAGTGATAGCTTTTCATAGTTGTCTAATGTCATAAGATTATGACACTTGTCATAATCTTACGCCCTTCTATGTTCTCACCTTGACTATATAACCAAGGGGTCTCCTATGTACTTTTGCATAACACATTGTATTCTATTTGCATCATTGGCAAAATACAGTTTATTCTTGTCATCATGTTTCTATCTCTCTTATGCTTGTGCTTTCGATTAGGCCTCTAGATATTGGGTGGCTACCTTCATAGCCAATTCTTACATGGTATCAAATCTATTGGAGTGCCTTTAGTTAGTCTTTTGGAGAGATTCTGGAGGGTTCCATTTTTGGCCTTGTATTGAAGGTGCATTTTGGGAGCTTGTTGCATCAAATCTGAGCTCACCATTGCATCCGGAGTGTCTGAGATAGTCAATTTTTCCTTTTATTTCGTCTCAGTTAGACATTGGAGGCCAAATCTACAAAGGGTTGAAGATTGGAGGTGGTTGCCAGATCTAGGAGCTAGCTACCACTTCAGAGCATTTTCAGCCAAAGAGGACATCGCCATTGCATCCAGAAGGGCCAAAAACCCCTAAATCGACTACCAAATCGTCAAATTTGGACAAAGTTGTCCATCGAGGCAAAAAGAAATTGTTAGCTGAGTCGTACGGCCCAGCCATCATTGCAGTCGATACGATTTTTATTTTTCAAAATTTATTTATGTGAAATACTTGTCAAAAAAATAATAATCATTCAAAAAAATTATTTCGTTGTTTTTGAAGTTGAAAAGTTTTTATTTTAAAAATCAAAAGAAAATATATTTGTATAGTCTGCGGATTGCACTCATTATACGTGGACCTCGCCCCACTAACGCGCCATCGGCAGTTCCTTCAAAAAAAATTGGCATAAAAAAATATCGGCACCGGGTTTAAAATCGGCAGCAAAATATTTTGTCGGGAATATTCTGACATCTTTTTGGTCAAGTTGACAGCAAGCACAATGGGCATCCAACCGTCAAACTTAATCATGTTGAATCGTGTGACAGTTATTTAACCATCAAATTTAATGTCGTAAACTGCTTACATCAGCACTACATCGACAACTTTTTGAAAATTGGCAGACCCCTCTCCATTTGAGTTTTCATTTTTGCAGTTCAACTTTTGAGGCTCATATCTTGGTCATTTTGAGGCATTTTTTGTGCAATTTTTTTTTATTTGGGCTAATTTTTCGTGCTCTAAATGTTGGTGCAATTGTTTTTTGATTTTGGTGCATAGATTTTCTATAAAATTCGATTTGTCACAGGTGTTGCTGAATTGTCACCATTTTTGCAACTTTTGGGGCTCCATTCAAACTCATACGAACTCCTTTTCATGTGTCATTTTTTTTGAAAGTGCATGATTTTTTCTGAACTTCACATTGGTGCTATCAATTTGTAGTGATTGTGATCATAAATTGTACTTTCAACACTTGGTCATTTTTGGCCTATTTTGGCATTTGTAAAGATAAGATCTTAGTTTGGTCTTTTGTATCAGTCATTGGAGTTTGTTGTAGCCTACTTAAGGTTGTTGTAAAAAATTGAAAATTAGAAGCCCACTTTGCTTGGTTTGCAAGTGGCCATTGTACACACACTAAGTATAAAGTGCCAAATCATCTTTTTTGGGGGGGGGTTCTTTGATTGAGTGAATTTGCGAGGGTGTCTTGTGTGATTTTCCTCTCTCTCTATCGTGTTCTCTTTCATTTTGCTGCTATGGGTTTTCCTAAGTTTCCTTTGTTAACTCCACATAATTATGCTTCTTGGAAAATTGATGCTTGAAATAAGTTAATGGAAAAAGGATTAACTCATTATATTGATGGAACTGTTATTGCACCATCTGATCCTAAAGCTAATCCTGTTGCTCATATGGATTGGCTCACTAAAAATACTATGGCTCTTGGAACTTTAAGAAAATATGTATCAAAAGATCTCATCTTTCAAATTGAAAAGTGTAAAACAATCAAAGAGGCTTGGGAAAATTTTGGTCAATTGTATGACCAAGTTGATGAGATTAGAGGTTATCAACTTGACAATGATCTCACAATGTTAGATCCCAAGAATTTTGATACAATCCAAGACTACGTCACTAAGGCAAATGAGTAAAGAGCACAACTTAAGGATTGTGGCATTGACAAGAAGGACGCAAAATTGGTCTACAATTTGTTGGGAAAGCTTCCATCAAAATATGCAACATTTGTTTCTAGCTTCCAAACCCATCGCTTGACAGTGGGCAGTTCTTTCACTATGCCTTCATTTGATGCATTCACAGAAATGTTGATGTTAGAGCAAGCAAAGTTGATAAGCATGGGGGTTCTCAAGTCTTCAAAGTCCAAAGCTTTGGTGGCTAATCAAGGGAATCAAGGGACTCAAGGAAAGGGTTCTAACAAGAAGCAGAAGCAATCTAAGCCGAAGACACAACAGGATAAAGTACAATCATCCTCTCCACAACAAGGGAATTCTTCATCTTCTCCCAAGAATGGAAATTCAAGCAAGAAGGAGAGACCAACTTGTTCATATTGCAAGAAATTTGGTCATGATGATCATCATTGCCACACTAAGCAAATTGATGAGTTGACAAATAGCATTAAGAAGAACAACATCAATTTTCCATTTGCCTACAAGAAGAAGGATTCATCTCCTTACACTTCCTCACAATCAAAAGGAAAAGGGCAAGCATTTGTGGCTACTTCAGGTTCTTCACAACAATGGATACTTGACTTAGGTGCCACTCATCATATGGGTTCTTGAAGGGAACGGTTTTCTACTTTGGATCCATCTAAGGTACCTCACATCTTCATAGGAGATGATACTCAAGTGAAAGTTGAAGGTGAAGGTTCTGTTGACATGGATAATGGAACATTTGAGGATGTTCTCTATGTTCCTAACTTGAGTGCCAATCTTCTTTCAATCTACCAAATCACTCACTTTGGAGATGGAAAGAAAGTTGAGTTTCTACCAAATTCAGTTGTGGTCAAAGAACTTAAGGATGATGCCTTGGTTGTAGTGGGACAAGCCAATCACAACACACATCTTTACTCATTCTCCCACTTTGTGCCTAAGTCTCCTTCTACAGCCTTGCTCACTCATTCAAATTCAAAAAGTAAGTTATGGCATGAGTGGTTTGGACATCTCAATTACCACTATCTCCAGTAGCTTAGCTCCAAGGCTATGGTTACATGACTCCCTCAAATCAGCTTTTTTGAAGGTTTATGTTCAAGTTGTTCCTTGGGTAAGCATCCAGAAGAGAAGTTTGACAAATGGAAGTCTTGGAGAGCTTTGGAAGTTCTTCAGTTGGTTCATAGTGATGTAGCAGGTCCATTTCTAGTACCATCATTTAGCAAGGCCTGCTATGTCCTCACCTTTATTGATGACTACTCTCGCTTCACATGGGTCTATTTTCTTGTTCACAAGAGTGAAGTGTTTGACAAATTTCTAGCCTTCAAGGCTCATGTTGAGAAGCAATTAGGGAAGCAAGTCAAGATTCTTCGCACAGATAATGGAAGGGAATATGTGAACAATAGACTTGAGAAATTTTGTACTCTTGAGGGGATTGAACTTCAGCATTCAGTTGCCTATGCTCCACAACAACATGGTGTTGTTGAAAGGAAGAATAGAACCCTTAAGGAGATGGCTAGCTGCATGATTCATGCCCGTTCTCTTGGTCCTCAATTTTGGGCAGAAGCTATCAGTTGTGCCACTCACATCCAAAATTGGGTTCCCCATAAGGCTTTGAAGGGTATAACTCCTTTTGAGGCTTGTTGTGGTAGAAAACCAGTTGTGAGACACTTTAGAGTTTTTGGTTGTCCAGCTTGGGCACGCATACCTCTAGAGAAGCTCAAGGCATTAGAACCTCAAAGTAGGCCTTGCGTCTTTGTTGGATATCCTGAAGGTGTTAAGGCATATAGACTTTTGGATCCAGAGACACATGAGTTATTCATTGAGAGGAGTGTTCACTTTGAGGAAAGCTCACCTAGCTTCGCCTCTAATCCTCCTCTTCCTTCCTCCATAGTGGAAAGTGATGATAGTGACTCAGATGATGATTCTTCCTCAACTTTGACTCGCAGGATCACACCTTCGCAAGGTCCACTTGCAATTAAGGAGCCTCATCCTTCATCTCCTACTAGACCTCGTTGGGCTCGACAAACTCTTGAGTCAGCAGGTTCTCTTGTTGGGGATCCTTCAGATACTCGAAGGACTCGGTCACAACATCAAGATTTTCCACATGCTTATATTGCTAGTGCTTCAGATCCACAATCCTTTAAGGAGGCTTTAGGCATTCCTGAATGGGATTCACCAATGGAGGAAGAGTATAGTTCCTTGATGAGGAATCACACATGGGATTTGGTTCCTCTTCCTAAGGGGAGAAAGATGGTTCGATGTAAGTGGATCTATCGAACTAAGTATGCAGTGGATGGTAGTGTGAATAAATACAAGGCTCGGCTTGTAGCAAAAGGTTTCTCACAGGTTCTAGGTGTTGATTATACAAAGACCTTTGCACCCGTTGCTATAATGAACTCCATTCGCTTGACACTTGCTATTGCTACAACTCATGGTTGGGTTGTACATCAGATGGATGTGAAGAGTGCATTTCTTCATGGGGGTCTTCATGAGGAGATTTACACGGAGCAGTCGCAGGGATTCATACAGGATTCTTCTTTGGTTTTCAAATTGAGGAATTCTATCTATGGCCTCAAATAGGGCCCTAGGGCTTGGTACGCCAAGATGGATTCCTTTCTTCTCTCAGCAGAATTCACTCAGTGTCATTCAGATCTGAATGTCTACACTTTGCGACAGGATGATTCTCACTTGCTACTTGTGCTCTATGTTGATGATTTGATCATTACAGGGAGTACCTCATCCATCATTGGCAGTGTCAAATTTGCTTTGCAGGACAGATTTGCTATGACTAACTTGGGCCTTTTGCACTATTTTCTTGGGATTGCGATCACAGAGTCAACTTCCAGGATTTCTCTTTCTCAACCCAAGTATGCTCTTGATCTTCTAGCTCAGTTTCACATGGCTAGTTGTAAGCCTGCTTCGACTCCCTTTCTTTCAAGAGTCAAACTTGAGGCTAAGTGTTCTACTCCACTTGTTGATGCCACTTTGTATCGTTAGCTTGTTGGGAGTCTCATTTACTTGAATCACACATGCCCTGATATCTCCTTTGTTGTTGGCATGGTTTCATGCTTTATGCAGGAACCACATGAGCTTCATTGGAAAGTAGCCAAATGCATCTTGCATTAAATACAGGGTACACATCATCATGGGATTCATTATACAGTAGGTACACGACTTACCTTGGTGGGATATACAGATTCTGATTGGGCTGGCGATCTTGATGATCATAAGTCCACTTCTGGCTACAACTTTCATCTTGGTTATGGCCCCATTTGTTGGCAGAGTAAGAAGCCACATGCTATTGCTCTTTCTTTGACTGAGGTTGAGTATCAAGGGGTTGTTAATGCCGCTACTGAGGCTATTTGGCTTCAAAATATTCTCACTAAGTTTGGCTTCACGATTCCACATCCTACAGTCATTCATTGTGACAATCAGAGTGCCATCCAAATCTCAAAGAATCTATTTCACCATCAGAGGACCAAACACATCGAGATTAATATTCACTACATTCGGGAGCTGATACAAGAGCAGGTAATTGATTTGCAATATTGTCCTATAGCAGAGCAGGTTGCAAATATCTTCACCAAACCCTTCATTGAGAGTATATATCATCATTTGCGAGCTCTCTTGGGGGTGCGGGATGTTTCATCCAAGGAGATCCCTTGACTTCTTCATTCTCTCTTAAGGGGGGGATTTTTCCTCACTTGAGGTTTTGCCTTTTCATCTTTTTGAGTGTAGTTTTTGTTTTGTTTCATCTCTCTTTTTGGGGGGAGTTTTTTCCCACATGGTTTTCTCCTTTTCTCCGCTTTATGAGAGATTGCATTGCATTTGTACATGGGTACCTAACATGGCCTAGTAGCCAAGACCCATCTTGCATTGTTTTCTTTTGTGTACATTCTCCCTAAGTTGCACTTAAGGGGGGGCGTTTGTGTAATTAAAAGTGTTGTACCTTGTCCTAGGTCATTATTACACCTTAGTTAAGTTTACTTAGGGACCACATAGGAGGTAGTTGGAGAATTTCCACTTTTAGTGGACTTGACATGTCATTGCTTTATCACTTCCACCTTTTGTGGGTGATCCACCTTTTGTGGTGATTATCACATTATCACTTTTCCACTTTAGGTGGAGTGATAGCTTTTCATAGTTGTCTCATGTCATAAGATTACGACACTTGTCATAATCTTATGCCCTTTTATGTTCTCACCTTGGCTATATAACCAAGGGGTCTCCTATGTACTTTTGCATAACACATTGTATTCTATTTGCATCATTGGAAAAATATAGTTTATTCTTGTCATCTTGTTTCTATCTCTCTTATGCTTGTGCTTTCTATTAGGCCTCTAGATCTTGGGTGGCTACCTTCATAGCCAATTCTTACACTCTTCCATTCATTTGGCAGCTTCCCTCTCTTTCCTCTCTAACTCTTTAGATATCTACATTTTCGCCTCCATTGTGGGTGGTTCAGTTGGAGAAGGGGGAACAGGGAGGTTAGCCACAGCCTGTGCCAAGGCAGCTTGTACTGTCAAGTTCATTAACACTCTAGACAACTTCGTTGGGATATTTTGCATGTGCTGAGCGAAAGCTTCTGGGATCAAGAGAGAGGGCATTAGCATCGTTGTAGTAGCTAGTGGGAGAGATGATGGAGACATGGACAAGGAAGGGAGCGGGGAAGTGGTGGCAGAGGAAGAATCTATTACCATTACTTGCACAACAAGCGGGGTGGAGGCAAGGTGGACTAAGATATCCACTATGGGTGGAGAGGTGGCAACCATCACCTGAGAAGCAGGTGGAGGAGCAACAGTAGTAGTAGCAGTTGCAGCTGGGGCAACAAGTGTGGAGGTAGTAGGCAGGGACTTTGGCTGCTCGGCCTCTTGTTCCTCTCCTTCATGGAGCGGGTCCTCCTGGATGGTGGGCATCTCTGTGAAACTACCTAATTTCTTTAGTTTCTTGGAAGGTTCACCTTTCGAGGCCTTCCTTGAGTACACCTTAGGCTTGGGCTGACGTTCAACCGTTTCTTTTCTCTTTCTTGACCTGGTGGTTGGAGGAGATTTTGAAATTTCTCCAAACGGGGCAGCAGTTGTCCCATTATCGGTCTCGCTTCCCGACTCATCCTCAAGCTCACCATATGTTAGGGTAACTCCCTACAGCTTCAATTGTGCTATTTTCCCATCGATCCATTCTTTGGTTCTTGCCTCAATGAGCTTCATCAAAATGTCGAGGTCATTGACCTCTTCTTCGTTCCAATCAATTAATGACAACGACAAGCTGGCAACAACATCATACCTCATATCTACTACTATATTTTCTTCTTCAACAATTTGATATGATACCAGAAATAAGTTCACTATTTTAACGAAGTATGCCATCATGTGCATGTAATGCCACATACGCACCTCCTTGTCATCTCTGCAGTTAGCCCAAAAGTCTTCAACATTATGCAGGCGGGCATATTCAATCCCGACCATCCTCTTGAGCTTGCCATATGGATCCATTTGTGACCGGGCAGTGTGGAGCTCTAGGTTATATTCTGTAAGTTCTTTGTCAGAATAGTCCTCACACTAGGATGTGTGAAGTTCATACATTCCTTGGTCGAAGGAGAAGGGACAGGGAACCCCCGCCTTATGCTTGTCGCTTAGGAGGGCGTGTGCTCGTTGTAGCTACCGAGAGAGTTCAAGTAGTGTCAGCTGGTCATTTGGGTACTGGGGTAGTTTATATGGTTTCTCTGAGAAACCCTCGACTCAAATGTAGGTAAACTTTGGAAATTGTATGAACAAAAAGTTGAATAGGCGGATGAAAGCATTAGCACTATGTGAGACCCTTCTTTCGAAGTCACATCCAAGCATTCTAATAATATGGCCTATGAAGGCGTCATTGACTCTGCACTAGTCTTTCTTGAAATTCTAGAATTGAAGTTGGGGATACCTGTCATAAACCTTCAATTCCCTGCATGGAGCTGGATTTGGTGCTATAAATAGTCCCTAGTATTGGGCACGATCAATAAGCAAATAGACCAAGTATGATGTCGTATAAAATTGTGACGTCTTCTTTATTGCCACAAATTGCTCATGCAAGCATTGGTTGATCATCCCTGCCCAATAGAATTTGGATTTCCCTCAAATTATTTCTTCTATAAAGTATAACATCCACTCCTAAAAGAAGGTTGTGGTTGGAAGGCCCATAGCTCTGATCAATAGGGTTACCAAGTCATGGTAATCCTCGTAGAAATCACTTCGGAAGAGCTCTTGGGGCACTTTATTTGGGCTGCCCTTCTTCTCCTTCATCCAATATTGATTGATAAGCTTCTTGCACTTGAGGGGATCAACATCCCACATCTACTTACCATATTCTTTGGGTGTTTCCTCCATCTCATCGAAGGTAGGGATATGGAAAGTCTTCCCTATTGACTTAGTAGATAAATTAGCTAATATATTCCCATCCTTGTCTACTATTCTTTTTGTGTCCTCCTAATATGCCTCCCTTTAGGCCATTACAAGTTCAGGAGCTATGAGGGTAGGTGGGAATTCAACAGCCTTAGCCAACCCGCTACTTCTAATCCTTCTAGCATTTTATGTCATGGGGTTGATTCAGACCCTTTGCTTGAACTCATCAATATTAATATGTCCTAGATTAGTATTTGAGATCTCCTTCCAATCTATGGTAACCTTAGAATTGAGGGTTTCCCCTCGGAACTTGTACTTCATTTGGTCTTTATCTTCTTTCCCTCGAGGTGTTTTAGCTGGTCTCTTTCCCTTTTCCATTTTCACAGCCACCTTGGAGGATCCTGCAGCTGGTTCCATATATTCTACAGGCAAGAGAGCAGTGAGCCTATTTAAGCATAAAAACATGAGGAACGTTAGCCAAAACCTTGCAAAACAATGTTAGATAAGATAATTCATCACTTAGAGATCCTAACATATCTTTCAAACCTCCATTAGTCATTCATTTAGGGAAGTTATAGCAGTGCGGGCCTAGGGGTGCAGACTTCCTTGGGTTGGCAGCCATTTAGAAGGCAGTAGTGAACAAACGACAATCAGGGCATGGCGGCCTGCATGGTCTCACCCACACTGAGATTTGATTATGATGTAGGGTCCACTAAAGAGGTTGGGTAATTTATGCACATGGGTCAAGATCACTTTGAAGATTTGGAGGCATTGAAATCATCTTTTAAGCATGTGGAAGCAGGAGGTATTCTTACCTTTTGAGGCTTTATCGTTAAAACAACGTTGGCAAGGTAGCGTCTCGCAAGCGGGACCCGCAGCTTCGGCGGACGATATCACTTTGTTATTGAAGTTCAAGCCATTGTGGGTCAAAAGGTGCAGGGAGACATTGGGTGTCATTCGTTTGAAATAGCGCAGGCGGGATGGAAGTCTGGCCGGAGAGGCCCGCATTATCGGGTCCATAGAGGGTTTCGACGTTTGTTGTTTATTATTAGTCAGGAGGCAACGACAGGGTTGGGCTCTGCATAGTAGGCCGATGGAGGTCTGCGGATGTTTCAAAATGGCGGGAGCAAGATGGAAGTCCGCAAATGGCCGCTTGCAAGAGGTGGTCCACCTGGGGTTTGGCACTTGTTTATTTTCGTTTGGGCTTAGACGGAGATGGTGAGTGCAAGTTTCGCTAGGCTGAAGGGCGTCATATAAAGGTCGTTTTGAATAGAAAACTCACCACAACATTCTGCGGATGGAAGTCCGCGAGGCGAGGCTCGCAAGGAAGCTCAAACTTAGTCATTTAAGGCACGTGGGAGAACGAACGACAGACGTGAGGTCGAGGTTCGGTCATCAAAAAGGCTTCATTACCTCGCCATCTTGAGTGGTTGTTTCATACAGTGGCGAATGGTCAGTGAAAGTCCACATGGATCAGCCTGCACCACATAAATTGCTTCATTTTGATTTGAATGACAGACTAGAGGGTAGAGCCCGATAGGTGAACAAACGGGTTGTGAAAGCCATTGAAAACGACGAAGCCAGGACGGAAGTCCGCAGGGTTCAACCCATAACGGGTCATGACTTAGGCAATTTGGCTCGATTAATTTTGATTGGTGATGACTGAGAAGAGACCCACCTGCCAGGAGGATGTGGGTTAGATGGTCGTTTGAAATGACATGGCTTAAGGGGCATTCCATAGGCGAAGGCCCGCACTATTGGACTCAAGAGGGTTAAAGGATCTTCACAGTGGGCTCATGGATTTTAGTAAGTCTAGGACGACCAAGCTGAGGAGGCTTCTCGTGGGGGCGGGCCCGATGAAGATATTCACCATTGGAAGTTTTATATGTTTTTTAATGGAAAGTGATGGCAGTGGCTAGGTTGCGGGCTTGTAGGGAACAAATGCTCTGGTTCAAGAATGACCGCAGGGAGTTCAAGTCCCACATGTGGCCAATAGTCAATTTCAAAGATTTCCCAAGTTTTGAAGATATGGGTTTTGTTCACCGAGGTTTGTTCTAGCTGATTTTAAGCTTTATTTCAAGAATTTTAACAACTTTTTAAAGAATTTGAAGAAAACTCGAAATAAGGCACATGAAAGATGACTAACCTATGAAGCCCGATAAAGATGTATGAACAAACAACTGGCAGAGGCTTCAAATCGGTGAACGAACTCGGCCGGTGTGACGACGGCGCTAGCAGGAGGCTCTCACACTCATTTTTGAATTGCTGACAGATGAAAATGATAGCTCAAGGTGGGCTATTTATAAACTTTTGAGCATTTAATCCCCTCATAAATGTGGGCACGATGGCATTCCGGGTTGGCGAGCAGTCAGTTTGAAACGGTGGCAGGAGTGGCGGAGTCCGTCGAGCGAACGACAGTCAAAAGTTAGTTGTTTGGAATGACTGGCAGCAAAAAGAGCAAACCATGTGGCGGGTCCCAGGGTGCAGAGGGTCGCCATGTGAAAGTCATTTGGAATAGCGAAAGAGCAAGGGAACCCCGCATAGGGTGGCCCGCAGGGGCAAACCCACATTGCTCCAAGGACGCCAGTTCTAAGGATTGAGGGAAAACAACCAAGGAAGTTCCTAAAAGGCCTAAAGCCTTGAAAATTTTGGGGTAGCAAAATATGGTCATTTCAAGATGAATCCTCTAAGACTTACTGACCACTTAGGACTCAAAAATATAAGGGGGCACGCAAAATGAGGCAGCGACTCGGCGAAGCGAAAAGAAAGAGGGTCCCTATTCCAAGCAAGGCGTGTGTGCTGAAGGCACAACAAGAATCTGAGTTAGATTTGATTATAGGTTAAGTGAGATAGTCCCCTAAGCTGGCCACTCGAGGTATTGCCCCTCACTCATTTATTTACTTATTCATTTATGCATTCCTGTTAATTCTATTTTTATTTTTATTGTTTTATAAATGCATTGCAAGGTAAAGTAGAATAGCTCTTATAGTTGATTACAATAGTTGTTGTTCATGAACAGTTGTGGAATTAATGAATCAGAGTACTCTGGATATTATAATTAATTATTTTGTTATTCTAAATAGTTTTAGATTGATTCTATACTTGTTATTAGCAGTCACCTACAACTTATGCTACTAGTACTTGTAGCTATTAGGTTTTGTAACTACTTTTACTATTTTTGCAATTTTGTAAGATTCCAGCAAGGTAGAATAGTCTGAATAGGTTTGCATAAGATAATTTAGGTGAACAAGAGTCCATGAAGGCATGTATAGTGCAGTACCGTCATAAGTTTACGGGCCTTGGTTGGTGATTTAATGTAGTCTTAAGCAATGTGAAGTGGACTGTTCAGCTAGTTAACCCTCTAAATCGAGTAAATGTTACCAAGTTTACAATACATTAGCTTAGATTCTACATTTTTGGCGTCATTGCCTGGGACAGTGTTATCTTCATAGACCTATTCTTACAGTTTTTCATAGTTAATTTCTCTTTTCAAGCATTAGGATTGTTAGATACCACCTTTTTCAACACCAAGCTACTAACATTGTGCAAACCCACTGAATCTAAAGTCATATTTTATGTATATGGAGGCAAAGAGATTCCTTGGGTAGGTTCCTTTCCTACGCACGCTAGGAAGCTATTGCAAAAATTGGTGAATTTCCTTTTCACCAACCTCTAGTGTACATACAGAAGGAACATACCGCATCATGAGAAGATGCATCAAAGAAGATGAGATTTTTGATATCATGAAAGCATGCCATGATGAGCCATGTGGATGTCATTTTGCAGCAAAGATAAAAACTTTTAAGATCCTCACAATTGGATATTATTGGCCTACTTTACATAAAGATATTGTTAAATACACCAAGAGTTGTGACAGGTGTCAAAGGATGGGAAGACTGATAAAGAGTAATGAGATGCCCTTACAACCTTAGTTGACATTGGCACCTTTTGACAAATGGGGTTTAGACTTCATTGGTCCAATCTCTCCTAACTCCAATAACAAGAAATATATCCTTGTTTGCACTAATTACTTGGTAAAATGGGCGGAAGTTAAGGCCCTACAGGTTGCCATAGATGGTAATGTGGCTAAGTTTCTATATGAAGATATTTTTACTAGGTATGGAGTACCTAGAGAAATAGTCACTAACCAAGGGCCCCAATTTACTTTTGATCTAATCACCAAGTCGGTTGAGGAATACCAAATCTGACATAAGAAATCAACACCCTATCATCTATAGGCTAATGTTCAAGTAGAGGTCACAAATAGGGAGATTGAAAGCATTCTAACCAAGACAGTGTAGCTGCATAGGGAATATTGGGTTTCAAGGTTACCTGAAGCAGTTTGGGCATATAGGACTACATGGAAAACAACCATTGGGTTTACACCCTATGAGTTAGTTTATGGAAAGACATCAGTCCTTCCTATTGAATTTGAATACAAAACATTGAGGACAATAGTATATTTAGGAATGGATTTAACAAAAGCACAAAAAGAAAGGCTGCATTCTTTGAATGAGTTGGATGAGATAAAAATGGAAGCAATCCATCATACAGAGGTAGTACAACAACAACAAATGAAATAGCACGATGAGTACATAAAAACAAAAGAGTTCACTGTGGGAGATTGGGCACTGTTATATGACTCAAGGTATAAAGATTTCAAGGGTAAATTCCAATCTAGATGGTTGGGTCCCTATGAGATTGGCAAGGTTTACCCCAATGGAGCAGTATAGTTGCATACCATTGATGCAGTTCAATTCTCACTTCTTGTTAATGGTCATAGGTTGAAGTTATACAAGAAACCAATGCAACATGATGACTTCATCTTTTCATTGATTGAGCAATATGGCACTCTCAGTGAACTTGAAATAGAAACTAATTCACAGAGTCCTACATCAGTAATACAAGACATACCTAGCACATCTGGTGATCCAGAGGTTGAGTTACACAACTTAACCCATGAAATCACTCAGGGATAATTTCTCATGCTTTTAAACCACATGCACACACAACACATAATTCATGCACACACAACACATAGTCCATGATATACAAATTCTGCTCCAGAGGGACCTGTTCTTTAGTCCATTCAGTATTTATCGGGACCTGTTTCAAATGGGACCTAAAAATTAAATCTGTAAAATATAGAAGGGCCTTGTGCTTGGAGTACCTGTAGCAATGCCTGTTGAAAGTAAGCTACAATACCTTGGCAAAGTTGAATTGCTTTTCCCACGCATTCCACCAAATATCACATGGGTCATTTATTTCCAAATAAAGCGCCCGTAGCAAGTACACCTCAAGTCATAACCACCAACTTTCCATCCACTCCCATGCATTTAATGCCAATCAAATCAATTGCATGCCAAAGTACATGTTTCTCCAGCTCCAAATTGTGTCGAGTATTTATCGTCATCATGCACATACGACAGGTAACTTCTCATAATTAAACTAGATTTCTTTTTGTATTCATTATTATTCTTCGTTTAAGTTATGCATGTGAAAATATTTCACTAGTACTTTCCATTATTATCCTATCACCCCTACCAAGTCATGCATGAAGTGAGGTCATTTCAATTAAAGTTGGGGATAGGGGTATAATAGTCATGATTTTTTTATTTTCACCACCTAAGTTTGTCAGATAGCATTTTATGCCATCCTCCTAAAAATAAAATACCTCTCTGTTGTTTCCAATAATGTGATTTCTACCCTAAAATAACTAAGGATATTGTGCACTTAATTGAGCTAGAAGAAAGGGGATTGTAAAGTTACAGTATTGGGTATAAGAGAAGGTATTTGAAGGAGCAATGAAATTGGAGAGTTTTTAAAGGTGGTGAAGTTGAGTTTTGAGCAGAATTTAAATTCTTCAAGGCTGCGAAGCATCAAGATAATGGGAGGTGATGTTATACACAGGGAACCATCTGCACATAAAGAAATATTAGAAGATACAATGGTTTTACCCCTCTTCACTAGAGTGGGATGGTTAGAATATTTCTTGAAGTTGAGAGAGTATGACAACAAAATGGCAAGAGATTTTGCAGCTACATTGCAATATGGCGAGGCAACAATGAAAGGGTTGGTAGTGGATTCCTTTGAAATGGAAATTTCTCAAGTCATATGATTGCCTCGTATAAGGGTTGAATAGCCAACTCGTGCAGATGCAGTGGCGACAAGGGAGGAGTTATGTGAGCAAGGAGAAAATATGGACTCCACATCACAAGGTACAAAGTGACTTTCCCTTCCATTCTTTTGGGGAAAATGTGTTGGTTATATCATTAAATGTCTTACTTGTGATGGTCGTCAAAACCTTTTATACAGTATGCATTTTAACTTGTTAAAACATTTACGACATAACAAGTTGGTAAATGTACCCAATTTCTTGTATAATATGTTGAAGAGAATGGCATCTGAATACCAGAGGAAACAAATGGACACCACACTATCCCATCATTGCTTAATAATCTTATTGGTTAAAAGGAGTATGAGAATTCAACACCCACATGTTAATTAGGATGATTTCAAAAATTGCAAGGATATCACCAAGTTGCTTGAGGTACCTGAAGTAGAGGATAAACCTCAACCTAAGTTTGGACCATAAATTGAACCTAAGAGAGAAAATTCTCCTATTATACCATTGGCTTCATCTACCCGCAGTCAAAGCGGATCTAAAAAATATGATATATTAGAACATAGGTTGGTGGTAATAGAAGAGCCTTATCCTCTAAAAACCCTAGAGCTAGGGGAGGTACTGCATCAACATCTTCTAAAGGGAAAAAGAAGAAGAAAGGCATTGAGAAGCAAAATAATGTTGTAAAGAAAGGGGATGCAAGGAAGAAAAAGGGGAGTGAAAGGAAGAAAAAGAGAAAAGTTACATAGGAAACTATTACTCCCAGACACTCAGGTGGGTTGAGAAGAGAAAATGTTGAGAAAAGAAGCATGGAAGAGCACGAACAAGAAGGAAAGGGTGAAGGAAAACAACACCATGATGCAATGATGATATACATTGACACAGATAGGGAAAGAGATGTCCCTGAATTTTTTTTTGTAGATATTTCTAAAAATGTTAATGTGCCTATTAGGAAAACAAGATAAGTTTCTTCTTCCTCTGATTCTGATTATGAGGATATCTTTACTACAAAGAAAACAAGGAGAGCAGTCCCTAGTAGCCCCAATAGGGAAATATTTGATATTATAGGGGATGATGATGATGATTTAAATTTTGAAAAAGAGAAAGAATTGTTGGAAGATATGAATATAAGGAAAGAGCTCCAAGAAGCTCTTGACAGAATAGAACAATTGGAAGCACAAGTGAAAGGATACAAGCAAAGAGACAAAGAGAAGGAGATAAGAATTTAGGAGTTGGAAGAGAAAATACAGACTTATGGTCATGGAGCTAAATTGGACTTACTACATAGATGGCCGAGGGAAAAGTAGGAGTTGAGGAAAATGTAGCATTAAATCCACAACCTCCTGTTGCAAGAACACCAACATATCATACTACTTTGTCTTTAGTTTTTGAATTGTTGGAAATCACCAGCCAATTCAAACAAGAAAAAGAAAACAGGGAAAAGGAGAATTTTTTTTTGAATGCATCACTAAAAAGTAAGAATTTGGAGCTGAGTAAATTGAAGGGGAAATTGACAGAGGTAATAGACAAAGCTATTCAAATTATTGAGTATAGACCTCCACCTAGAGTGTATGCATTGTTTTAAAGAGAAGTTTCTCAGTTTTCAATTTAATAAATTTATTAATGATTAGTCATTTGCTCTAAACAAGAGGCATAGTTTTCTTAGTTTCTTTAATACAATCAATTTAGAGGAGCAGGATCATTTGTGTGAGTATTATCTACACAACTATGTGATGACAGAGGACACCAAATGAAATCCCTTAATCTATGTTGGGGATTTGTAGGTAAGGGCCCTGACATCCTATTTTAGGAATGAGCAGCTCTGAGGAGAACTCATGGAAAAATATGAAGAACAAGAGAAAACAATGGCACTACAGCTCAGGAAGGAAGCAACAGATCCCAATAGAGTAATCACTCAATGGTTGACACTCCTTTCTCACCGGGGTCCAGGAAAAATAATTATGGACTTGAGACTTCAAGATTACAAAAGGATTCGACAACTAGCAGTGACCATCCTCTAGGACTGCCTGAAACATGTGGAAAACAGGTGGAAAAATTTGACTCCAGAATTACAGAAGAAAGAGCCTCACTCTTTCCATAATTTTATGATTATGTTTGAGAGATTATGAAAGCATATCAAGGTTTCAGGAATAAGAGGAGTGGAATGGCTTCCACTTACTTATCATCCTCCTATTCTACTTCATCCAATACCACATTGGACAAGAGAAAAGAACGATCAATGTGCGAATGCAGAATCAATTAAGTTGGATAGACTTGCATGTTATAATGGTTTTTATCTCAAACAGGGACAAGGAGTCAATACAATTATGGATCTTAGGCAAATTGTTTTGTACTACAATCTTCTCCCCTAGGTGGTTTAGTTAAGTATTTTGATTGAGGACAAGCAAAAAGATAAGTTGGGAGGAATGATGGGCTTGGTCATTAGTAATTTTTCTATTACTTTTCATATGCTTTCAAACACTTTACATATATTTTCTAAGTACCTTTCAAATAAAAACTTCCATAATATGCTATCCTTTCACAACATAATTTGCAACTTTGAACCTAGTTTGTGAATATGAAATATGGTGATAATATTCATAGTATTTCATGATTTAAACATGAGAATGTGTGCATATGAATAGAATTATGTGATTTAATTATGAAGGTTAGTTGTATATGTATGTTGTGTGGATTAACCTCTATGCAACTCAACACGTGGTAATGAGAGTGGAGCATTTGTAGTAAGAACCAAAGCAGTGGAACATAAGATCAGTGGAGTTCAAATCACCTAAAGTGCAAGAAGTTGTGGAGCTCAATGTAAGCCATCATGGAAGGAATAAATACTGAAGAAGGATAGTTGTTCTAGAACTATGAACATTTGCTTACGTGTTTCACATGCAAGTTGCTTCATTGAAGTTCTTAGTTGAATAGGTCTCTTCTTCCTTTTTAGTTAGAATGAATAAGTCAATCTTAATTTCATATCCTTGTATCTAGGAGTGGGATTAATGATTACAGTTAGTTAGTAGTTTGAATAAGTCTCTCCTCATTTTTGTATAAAGACAGGGGATGAGTTCGTAGTAAAGTTAGTTGGTTGTTACAAGTTATTAAGCAGTTAGTCATTTTCCAGTTTTAAGTAATCTAAAACATGTCAAAATACAATTATTGAATACAATATACAAGAAGGATTTTGTTTAAATATTTGGTGATATGCAATGAATGGAGTTGTATGTTACATGGATGCGTAAGAATCTAAGTTAGATTTGGTTCTAAAATAAGTGAGACAGTCCCCTGAGCTGGCCACTCGAGGTACTACCCATCACTTCATTTATTTACTTATTCATTTATGCATTCCTATTAATTCTATTTTTATTGTTTTATAAATGCATTGCAAGGTAAAGTAGAATAGCTCTATAGTTGATTATAGTAGTTGTTGTTCATGAACAATTATAGAATTAATGAATCATAGTACTCTGAAGATTAGAATTGATTATTCTATTATTCTAAATAGTTTTAGATTGATTTTGTACTTACTTTTATTAGCAATCGCCTACAACTTTTGTTGCATGTACCCGTAGCTATTAGGTTTTGTAACTACTTTTACTGATTTTGCAATTTTGTAAGATTCCAGCAAGGTAGAATAGTTTGAATAAGTTTGCATAGAATAATTTAGGTGAACAAGAGTCTACGAAGGCACATATAGTGCAGTACCATCATAATTTTATGCACCTTGGTTGATGATTTAATGTAGTCTTAAGCAATGTGAAGTGGACTGTTCAGCCAATTAACCCTCTGAATTGAGTAAATGTTACCAAGTTTACAATACATTAGCTTAGACTCTATACTCCTCATTATAGCCCTCCATAGCTTCAAAGTAAGGGGTAAAGCCAACATGTTCAAAGAGACTCCACAGCTCAACATTCTGCCTTGGGGGATTGTGTTTGCTTGGCTTTGTTCTCTTTCTAGGACCTCCCATCACTTCTTCCCTGGTAATATAATCCTTTCACAAAAGTAGATAATCCGCACTAAGACCCTTCTTGTCCTTTACAGAAACCACTGGGAGTTCAAAATTTTCAACCTTGATAGTAACTTGGGTGTTTTTCATTTGGAGAAGTGACAACTCAAAACTTCTAGCGATAACTTAAAAAACCATGCTAATCACACAAATAATTCATGTCTTTCCAACCAACCTTTATTGGAAATGACAACATCCCTGCCATTAAGATGCACACTTAAATCTTTCTTGATTATCCTCCAATTTGTCATCTCTAACACATGTGAAAATGTCTTGTCAATAATCCTTAGCAAGTTTTTTAGGGGTTTGGACGCTTAGCATCATTACTTGACATATAAAAATCTCCTTTCCTTTTTTATTATTACACGGGGCTTCAAAAAAATTATTTATTTTCTTCTTGTTTCTTTTATACTGCTGAAGATTTATCGTATTCTTGTCATTATTAGAGTACCATAAATCCCTATTCCACCAATTACCCATCTTCAATATGAATAGGGTAATAATTATCATGACAACTTGGTGACTATGCAAGTACTCCATCAACACTATATTGTTTCTATCCACGTAGAATTACTTAAAATATGAGGTTTATCTTTGGAAACAATCACCTTGATCTGACTTGGAAATTGTGAAAAGTTCTAAAATTGCCACTCCAATTGTCTAAGAAAAATATTTTCCATTGCATCGGTTGCCATACTCCCCTCCCTAAAAACATGGCCAATCTTACACTTTTGAAAGGTTTTTATCATCTTTCTACAATCATCAAGAATATCCTTTAATTCCCATAGAGCATCAACCAAATTATTTAGATAATCTATTATTAACTTTGAGTCGCCTTCCAGCCAGACTTGAGAGTAACCTATTTCTTTCAAATAACTTATTCCTGCCCACAGAACCTTAGCCTCAGCCATGTTGTTTGTAGCAATACCCAGGCCTCTGCTAAAACCAATAACAAAATTGCACAGATGATCTCTAATTATTCCACCTACTCCCACCAAACCAGGATTCCCCTTCGAGCACCTGTCAAAGTTACACTTTATCCATCCCGAGTCCAGAGGTATCCAAATAGTGCTCCTTCTAATAAGCTGTTTCACCCAGTTAGTATTGGCTAAATCTTATGTTATACCTCATAGTTGTTTAATTCACAACTCCTTATAAGAAGGCATCTTCTTAGAAGGAGCATACTTGCAATTATCAATGTTTTATTGTATCTGCTTCCTTATTGACATACACAACTCTTTACTGCTCTTAGCAAAATCCTTGAAAGATCTATTGTTTCGTTCTTTCCACAACCCCTAGGTAAGGAATAGGGGAACTTGCCTCCATAGATCCATAATGATATTATGGGAGTAGGGACAAAGATTCTAACCATCAATAAACATTTTAACTGAAGGAGGGAAGACCCGCTCAATTATCAAATTCCTCATGAAAAAGACCAAACCTCCTATGAATAAGGACATTGAAACAACAAATGCATGATGGTTTCTTCAGCTTCATTACAAAGATAACATCTATTGACTAAGTAGAAGCCTTTTTTCTCAAGGTTATCAATTGTGAGAATCTTTCCATAAGCTATTATCCACCAAAAGCAATTTATCTTTGGTATTAAATTCTTACTCCATACCATATTCCAATTAAAGTTTCCCTTTTGGATCAATTGATTTTCCAACACTTCATATACAGATTTGACAAAGATTCTCCCAGAAGGACATTCGATCCATATCCACTCATCATCCCTTTCCTTAGAGAAAAGATCAGATTTACCTATATGCTGCAGAAGGAGATCCAAATAAACATCCCAATTGTATTGTCTTCCTGCCTTTAGAACATCATTATTGATATGGTTTTTAAAATTAATCCATTTTTGCCTCAAACCATCCCAATTAATATGATTTGTGACCTTTTTTCCAATATTTATTTTCATTCTAATTTTAATTTGGTGAAGATTGTTGTTTGATAGCAAAGGAGCACAACTTTCCCAAGCATCATCCCATAAATATGTTCTTTTTTCATTCCCAATTCTCCATTTCACACCTTGTTTTAGAGTAACTCTAACCTTGATCAAGTTGTTCCAAAAGACCGAATCATAGGGGAGATCCTCTTTCCTCCAAAAGCAACTTTGGTCTTTGTTTCCCAAGTATTTGGCTCTAAGAATTTGAACCCAATATTTAATTCCTTCCAAAAAATGCCAACCCATTTTTTCCATAAGAGCTTTATTAAATAGTTTTATTCTTCAAATTTCCAAACCACCATCTCTTTTCGGGATACAAACTAAATATCCCAACCAACAAGAGCCAATATTTTCCTTTCCTCAACATCCAACCATAAAAATCTCCTTTCAATCATTTCAATTTTCTCAGCAACAAGGGTAGGAATGTTAAAGAGGGAAAGATAACAAATAGGGATGTTTTGTAAAGAAGCTTTCATAGGTTGTAATTTCCCATCATAGCTTAACAATTTTCATTTCCACCCTGCCAGTTTCTTTTGGATCTTTTCAATAATATGATTCTAATAATTACTATGGGGTTTTTTAGAAATTAGAGGAAGACCAAGGTAGGTGGTTGACAAATCAGCTTCGTGGCAACCAATGATGTTTATAACTCTCTCTTTTATTTCTTGGGCAGTATTGAAGAAATAGATCTTGCTTTTTTGATAGTTGATATATTGGCCTGACACTCTAGCATATTTGTCCAAGATCTTTCTCCACTATCTAGCTTCCATAACTAAAGCCTCCCCTAAAAGGATAGTGTCATCCACAAATTGTTGGTGAGAGGCCGAAGGGATAGAGGAAGCAACTTTGAACCCTTTCAGTTTATTGTTTATAAGTTGTTTCTGAATATTTCTTCCCAAAGCTTCTGCCATAATAACAAAAAGGTAAGGGGATAGAGGATCACCCTATCTAAAGCCTCTACCACAAGAGAAGAAGCCTTTAGGCACCCCATTATCCAAGACTGAGTACTTAGGAGTAGTAACACAAGATATAATTAAGTTGAGAAATTTTCCCTTGAAACCAAAATTTTTTAACACCTCAATTAGGAAAGGCCACAAGACACGATCATAAGCCTTGGAAATATCAAGTTTCAGAACCATTCCTTGCTTCTTACTTAAGTCCATAGAATGCATCACCTCATGAGTGTAAATCACAACATCCAAGATATGTCTTCCTTGAGAAAACCCCTTCTAATTAAATACTATCATTTTATTCAAAACCAACTTTAATCTATTGACCATTATCTTAAAGAATATCTTATAAGCAGTGTTGCACAAACTTATTGGTCTGAAATCATTCATGGATGAGGCTTCTTCTAATTTAGTGATAAGCGCTATAAAAGTAGCATTTGGCTGATTTAAGAGCCTACTAGACCTAAAGAAATCTCTAGCAACATTAAAGAGGTCAGTTGAAAAAATATCCCAGAAATCTTGGAAGAAACTAGGAGGAAAGCCATCAGGCCCTGGGGACTTATAAGCACCAAAGGAAATAACTGCCTCTTTCACTTCTTAGAGAGAAACAACTTTAGTTATCTCTTTCAAATCCTGCTCTAAAATGACTTGTGGAATCACCTGCAGAACATCTTCCAACTCTTCATTATCAATTTCATTCAATTGTTGAAAGTTTGAAAAGAAAGACACCACCTCATTAGCAATTTCATCTTCCCCATACAACATTAGCCCATTGCTAGATTTTAGAGATTTAATTTTGTTTATGCACCTGTGTTTTAAAGTAGATTGATGGAAAAAAAATTGTATTTCTATCACTTTCAGTCAACCATTGTATCCTTGATTTATGTTTCCAAAACACCTCTTCTTTTTTATTTATTTTGAACCACTGAGACCTTAAGTCCCTTTCTTGATTACAAATATTTTCATCAAAATTACCCAGCTCCATCAAATCCTGAATCTCCTTGATTTTTGAACTTAGCTCTTTTTTTATTGTGAATATGTTCCCAAACGAGTATTTGTTCTATCCCTTAACACAATCTTTGATTTTCTTTAATTCATGAGCTAAATGAAACATTGGAGTACCACTACAAGGAGCATTCCACCAACCTTCAACAAGGGTTTTGAAGTTCGAATGGTGAGACCACATTATTTCATACCTAAATGGAAAAGGTCCTTTCACTACTTTATCATCTCACTCAAGAAGAAGGGCGTTATGATCTAAGCCAGTTCTTGGAAGAGTAGTGAGGGAGAGGTCTTGTAGAATGTTCCAATTCGAAGAGATAAGGAAATAGTCAAGTTTCACTTGGATTAAATGATTACCCTGCCTTCTATTAGACTAAGTGAGTAGCGACCCATTCAAAGGGATGTCCAAGAGACCACAAAATTGATGAAGCCCATGAAATCCAACATACTATTTGAGAAGTCCATAAGTCCTCCAATCTTTTCTGAAGGAAATAGGGGAGAGCTAAAATCTCCTCCTAGAAACCAAAACTCCTCCTTTCTATTGTTTACAATTCCTTCTAGCATATTCCAAAGATTCAGTCTATCCAAGCGAGAGTTAGGGCCATAAAGATTGACCAAATTCCATTTGATAAAAGTTCTAACATCTTCCAGAGAAACCAACAAACAGTTTCTGCTACTAAAACCCAATGCACTAGACAGTCTAGTCAGATTCCAGCAAGTCGTTATTCCCCCTGAAGCTCCTGCGACATCCCTAACTTCAAAGTTAGCACTGGGCCAAATCCACTTAATCACTTTTTCAAAATTCTCTTTTTTCATTTTCGTTTCTTGGATCAAAAGAACATCCAGTTTTGCATCCGCCAAGAAGGATTTTGACAAATGCTATTTATAGGGGCCATTAAGTCCCCTGATATTCCAAGATATTATATGCATTGGGAAAAAAAAAGGGAAAAGTAGTATCACCTTGGTACTACTGAAATAAGGGAGCAACCCCCTACTTTTTCCTAGATTTGTTTCCTACAAGGGAGTCAAGAGTTGTCTGTTTTCCTAAAGCAACATCCCTCACAGTATCTTTGTTTCTTGTTTCTTTTAATGGCGGTCTTCCCACTTTATTACATCCTCCCACATTTGGCTTCTTCTTTCTTGATTTCGTGTTTACTTGGTTCCAATCATCATCCTCCACAACATCTTTTTGGGAGGGAGGGGTCATCTTCGGGCTCTTTTTAACTTCAATACTTTTCTCATTTTCTTGTTTAGCATATGGCATAAGATCCATCTCCCAACTAATCTACAACTGCTCAGAGGAGGATACCAAATCCTGACCCTTTTGAGTATCTATCTCTCCTTACTCTAGGTTTTCCATGTTTTGTTTCTGGAGAACTAAGTTCACTCCTTCCACTTCTTGTATCAAGGTCTGCATATTATTTAACACTAGTTTGCTGTCAATCATTGTCGTAACACTTAGAGGATTCAAACCAGTCACCACAAAAGGAGGGGGATCTCTTTCTCCCATAACATTCAGGACAACTGATTCAAATTTTTCATGAAGGGCATTTTCCACCAAGGACAACTCGTCCTCGACAGAGGCTTGGGTAGAGACTATCTCCTTACTAGGAAACAACAAAACATAAGGGGAGCAAGGAGTGATAGGTTCTTTCAATAAAACCTTAGGTTCAACATTTTTAGTAGGAGAGTTAAGCAACAACTCTTGTTGGTTATTCTTCAGTTCCAAAGGAAGCTTTTTACAAGCTTCTTGCAAGTGGCCAAACTTATTGCAACCCTAACAAAAAACCTTGGCATTTTCATATTCTAGAGGTTGAACCCATTTGCAAGACTCTGATTTAAGGGTCACCATGGTAGGGAGTATTGTGTTGACAACAACATTCACACAAATTCTAGCATAGACCAGTTGTGTCTTAAGTTGGGTTACTTTGTCCATAGTCAAAAGGGTAACAAAGGAATCAACAATTCCTTTAAAAACATTTTGGTTCCAAAATTCCAAAGGAAAGCCTAGGATCTTAACCCAGGTTGGAGCTACCTTTCCAAAGTTAGTCGAGGCATCAAACCTTGGTTTCCACTTACTCAAACACACAATATTCTTAAATACTCTATCAAAGACCCACGAGCCTCCTGTTAGTACTTTTATCATATCTTCAAGGACAACAAAGCTAAACAAAAATAAACCTTTCAACATGACACAAATAGAAACACTACCCTTGAGATTCCAAGTGTCGGAGGCCCACTTTCACCCTCGATCAATATTCAGGTGGGAAGCAAAGAATTTCCCAACTAGGGACAACTTCAAGCCCTCGATAGCCTCGTCTGAGAGTACATCAGGAATGTCCACTTCATCACCTTCCACAGTACAAAAAGCAGACAAAGCCGGTGAAGCCTTTTTGAGATCCTATCTCCAACCAGCTGATCCACGTAAGAAACTGGGTCCTCCCCAGTCAGAAAAAGCATCTTTATTTAGAGGATTTGGAATAGGAGATTTACCAGGTGTACTTTTAAAACCCCCTACAGGCAAGGAAGAAGAGGAAAATCCACAAAAGGAGTAGAATGCATAGGTGGGGGAGCCCCATTGGGGACATCACCATGCCAGATCATCAAGAATCACAAACAACACAGAAAATATGAAAAATGGATGTACAATGAAGATAAAAGCATAGATGTTGATATGTATAAAATCTAATTATTTCTATCCAAAAGACAAAAACAAAAGAAAATGTGATGATTTTGTGTCCTTAACATGAATTATAACATTGAATTTTTGTGGCTTTTTTACTTAAAAGTGAATTATATTTACATTTATGTAAAGGAAACTAACACTTTCCCATGTTAACCTAGATTAATTAAATCAATGCAAATAATTAGACATAAACTAACTCAAATTAGTTAATTAATAGTTAGGTATTATAAAGCATGTAAATCAAAATTTTACATTAGGAAAGTAAATGCAAGGCATAAAGGCACTTAGCTATAGGAACAATGGTAAAGAATAAAATATGATGTAGCATTGAAATCAAGTTGTATTGGGATTGATATTGAATGCTTTATGTTGTTAGAGCAAAAAGATAATCATCTAATAATTAATTAATTAATCAATTTTTTTATAATTAATTAATTATGTTATTCACTTAAGCTAAACTTAAGAGTTTTTTTTCTATTTTTTGGTCATGTTGGCTCATAGCATAGGATGAGAATACTTGTCATGATCTGATCTAATCCTCACCTAGGGTTTGTCTTTTTGCTTTTATAAGCATTCATTCATTGTAATCTTTACTTCAAGAATATTGCATCAATACAATTATCAAGTTGAACAAATCAATTGTTTTGATCTCTCTTTATGATGGGTATTTTGGTTGTAGGTAATTTTTGGGAGTTTTGGTATTCACTATCAACTCCAACACATGTTTGTACTTCACCTCAAGATTAGAACAATCTATCATTTTTTTGTGGGTCAAATCCATGCCATAGATGATCAATCCCACATGTCATGGAAGTGAGCTATAACTAATGGAATTGATATTGTGCATTATGGATTTTGAGAATCGAACTTGTTGTGACCATTGTTCTTTGATGACTATTAAGGACTAGACATTTAGAATTACCTTGGGGAGATTACCAAATTACAAGAATCGTGTCCCCTAGGTCAACCCCATTTATTAGACTAGTTTTACGGTATTGAAAATGATCAAAAGTAACACTCTCCAATCATGAAAATATCTTAGAATGATGATGCAAAATTAAGTTATTTTTAATGCTCCAAATTGAAAGATTCCTATTATAGACACTAAAATAATATCTTCACCATCAGTATTTCACCAACTATCAACAATTCCTTATCATCTATTACCACCTACAATATGATAATTTAATTAAATAAGTCATATTATTTAATTTAATTAACTTGTCCATTGATATTAATAAATTAAATCCAATTATTATCCATAATTATATAATAATTATCTATTTTATTTTCCACATATTATCTACTAACAATTAATAAATATTATTTCCACCTAATATGCAACTATAATTCATTTATTTAATAATCAAATCATCAAAATCCACTTCACCTAGTTAACTACCTAGTTCATATAGTTCACTCAGTCATGCTCCCAGACACACTCATCAAATAATTTACTTTACTCACCCATTTACTCAGTTAACTATTGTATGTGAATATTCAACTCCCTCATACACTCAGTTAATTATTTTAAGCATGAAATTAATTCATTAATCAATTTGAGTTGAGTAATAATTATTATTTTAATTAGGAATCAAAATAATGTGTAACTCTTACATGCTTTCCACCTCTCCTCATCATCTCCCCCAATCTTGGATCGCACTTGAGATCTAAGATTGAATCTTAACCCTCAGTTTGATTCCCCCTAAATTCTATAAATCAAACCCCCATTCATCATTTGATCACGACTCTTTTATGCATCCATACTTTGTCATTTTATCATCTAGGGAATACAGTTGTTATGATAGCAAAATGAGCACCCACATTCATCATGATGATATCTCTACATGACATTCAATCTAAGATTTGAATGAGTAGAGTTATTTTTTAATTTGATGCTTATTTAGTTTCTCCATTTTACATGCATTCATTTTGGTGAACCTAACATGAAAAATTCTTATTAGACATCTAACACTGGTGCTTGTGAGTTTCTAGGATTCTAATCTTACAGGTGTGTGTTTCTTTGATGTGGTTTTGTGAATCAACTTTTTTTAGGAGTCTCCTAGCATGAAACGAACTTCACAATTGTGTTCTAAGTAGTCAAGAGATGAGTTTTGACATACAATTTGCTATTTTTTTGTTACAAAAAATTAGACTCCTTAGAATCCTTGGTATGAAAATTTGTATAGTCATACCAGTTGCACCATCTTGCATAATATTTGGCATAGACTCATTTTCTTTGGTTGTAGTTGCATACACAAGAGATCACATGGGTAGATATGCATTGTCACATATGAGGTATACATAATACAAAAACCCTCTAAATGGATAAATAGTCACATGTATATACATAATGTAGTCACAAACTTAGGATATACACACAAATTCTTGGTATATACTTAGTGACCTAAGTGTATACATAGACACACAAAGGACATATATACATATATGTGTTATATGAACATATACACTAAGGATATATACATATGTGTGTTGTATATATAAGCACACCAAAGATATATACATATACATGCTACATATACAAAAGAACTAAGGATATACACATTATATAGACAGTGTGTAGTGTTTGTTACTATTTTTATTTATTTTTTACTATATTTTATTTAATTTTATTTTTCGGTTTAGCTCCTAATCATATGGGAAACCAAGAGCTCTAATAATCCTGAGCCCTAGTCGTAAGTCTTTTAATCTTTGGCACTAGTACCCTATTGCTTAGCCCTTATTTATATGCATGACCAATAGCCAACAAATAGGGGGCTAAGCCTTGCCCCTCCTCATTTAGACTTGCTTAAAACCATCTTGTATTAAAATTAGCATAACTTTTATGTCACTAGTCAATTTTTTTAATCTTTTATAGGCGTTAGGAAGCTAGTTTGGAGCCCTACATAGTGGATCAACTAGATTTTGTAGATTATGCACCAATAATCAAGTAAAATGATCTAAAATTCATAATCTATTTTAGAACTTTAAATTATAATATTTTTACATACGAAGTCATTTTTCAGTGATTTTTTATAATTTATCAAAAAATCAAAAGGAATCTAAAGGTGCTTTCTATTTTTTTATTTTAAATAGTTTATTTATGTTTTTTGGCTAATCATTTGAATGTATGTCTCTTATTGGTCGAAGAAAAAGCTTTAAAACTATCAAGTCATGGTTTTGCAAGAAACCTCATGGAAGACTATTTTTAGACCATTTTTTATGATTGCTTTGTCTTTTGTTTTATTTTCTCAAATTAAAATTGGGGTTAAAATTTAATGCACTATTTGATTTTGATCTTAAAATTAATAGGTGTCTTTTAATCTTGAAGAAGTGGGGTGTGTATGCTCTTCTCTCACATTCTTGCATGATCTTGAAAATAAAAAACATAGACTTCTCAAATTTTTTTAGGAGGCCTATCTAAGGATTTCATCAGCCTAGAGGATGACCTCAACCACATGTTATGATGAAGTATATAAAGGGGAGAGAATGAAATTTGTACCTCAAAAGAGTCACCATCATGTTTGGCACAACCTTGGGGCCCATATTCATCACAACACAAGGTGAAAAGACATTTACTTATGCTTATGTCCCATGCTTGTAGATGGGCTTTGGTTCATATATTTAAGTCCCATATAATTTTGAGTATACTGAGGATTTTGGTGTGAATAAATGTCATGTATTTAGCAAATTCCTAGCAAGGGTATTTATTGAACACATGTTACGTTTACTTAGATTCTAGGTGATCTTCTAGAAGTCTTAGTTGTTTAGATAATATCTTATCTTATCTCATCTCTTTAACTTTTTTGTCAAGTTAGTTGTCTCACAACATAGGATTAAGACACATGTCACAGTCTTGTCTAATCCTATCTCTCACCTTGCCTTTATAAGCAAGGCCTCTCATGTACAAATAAAATACAATTACAATATTTAGTATTGCATATTGGCTATATTATCTTGCATCTATTATTGTAAATTTATGCTCTTGCTTTTCTCTCTTGTAGAAGGTTATTTTTGGTTTTGTAGGTGATCTTGGAAGCTTGATTCCTTGAGTGACTCTAACAAAGGATACTTTATAGAACTTGTAAATCCTAGTTTAAGACATTTTAATCATTATAGGTTGTAATGCACTGATAAGTGACTAGTCCCAAAAAGTTACTCACCCTATGTCCCCAAAAATGGACGTGTATGCTTGGTAGTCTCTCCCCTCATGACATTATGAGTGATCTCAGGTGATCAAAAGTAGTTAGTTCCCTAACATCTATGCTTACACATCACACGAGTTTATATGCAAGTACACTCCTTTTATTGAATAATTTTAGGATTGTTAATGTGTCTTACTTTTTGAGTGTTGTGAATACCATGTACATGTTTATAGCCTCTGAACCAATTCTAAATTCTAAAAAACACAAAAAAAATATGTATCTTCTTAGTTTAGGTTTTTCCTCTTGTTAAGGTTTAAACATCAACCATATCCATAAGCCAACATTAACATACACCACATCCACCTGCCCCATAAATCTCGTATTCATAGACATTGGGAACCTTTGAACATCAACCAACCATCCTAATTTGACCATAGCCCAAATATAAATAGTTTAATCTTCCAATTTCCATCAGATACCTACAAACTGTATCATAATTTTCATCCTAACCTCATTTTATTTCTTAAAACAATCTTAGCTCTTCACCACAAACCTAGATAATCCAATCCCAAGCAAATACCTAAACCAAATTCCAAGTATAACAACAACATCTAGACTCCCATCCTAGTATCATCCTAATTCACATGCCCTTTTATTCCACATCATTATTCCAACATCACAAAACACATTCTAAGTCTAACCCCATCATTTAGATTCCCATCCTAATATCATCCTAATTCACATCCCAAAATTTTGATTACATATCAAATATTCAAATCAAATATCCAACCTCATCAACACCTCGTCCAAAACAACCTCCCATATTTCAAACCACACCATCTTTCATCAAATCCAATTTAATTTAAATCCCCTTTGAATTCAACACTATCATCATTTTATCCTCATATTCAATTTGTGCATGCTTAAGAACTTTTCCTATTTTAAGTAGAAAGTTAATTGGAAATCCAAATCATCCTATCAACCTTAGATAAACTTAACTTAGGAAATTGAACTATCCTAAGTTACCTAGTCTAAGCATCCTAATCTATTTTTCTTGAGAAATTTCCTATCTCAAGTAAGAAATATTAAATCATCCCATCCTGGTTTTGATTATAGTGCACCTTTGACTTAAGAACTTCATCACATATCTTCCACATCAATTATTTTTAATCCCAATCCAAGCTCACTATGCCTCTTTCACATCAAACCACCTACATCATCCATTATTTTTTATCCTAGTCCAAGTTAATTATCCTTTTTCACATCAAACCATCTACATCACCATTTTTTCCTAATCCAAGCTAATTATCCCTTTTTCATATCAACCCCATAAAACTATCCTAACCATTAAATTTTCATTGCATCACTTATCTTCTAAAATTCACATATTCATCCTTAGCAATCAAAATCCAAAATACCAAAAAAATAAAAATCCAAAAAATACCAAAAACATAAAAAAATAATACCAAAAACATAAAAATTTACCCAAATAAAAATTAGGCTCTTTTCATGTCACCCATTACTAGGTTACAAGTGTGTATAAATGGAACAACATAACAATAATTTCTTATGGTACCTAGCTATAGCCAATATACCCAAGGTGAAAGCTCAAGACCCCAATGCATCATGAGACCATAGATGAGCAAGAAAACCTAAGAATTCTCTTAGGTTCATGGAATTTATCAACAATAACACCACACAAACCTACCTAGATTATCTCATCAACCTTGATAGAGATCATTTATTTGGATACTTAATTGAAGAAGGATCCAAATTACCACCTAACTTTGATAGATTAAAGCTTAACAACATTCTTCAATATGAAGCTATATTAGTTAGTCACCCACAACATATCTAACAACTACACTACACCAAATAGGGCATTTTCTGCCTTTCCTCATACTCCATCTCACCCTCGCACTATAATTACACCCAAAATCCAATGACGTATATACCAAGAAACTGATGATCACTTTACACCTAACCCATTCCACATCATATTCAAACTTCTCCTAACCCCATTCACTTAAAGATTCACTCGAAGTTAGCCAATTAAAATACCCCTCCTCCATCTAATCCACCCCAAACAACTTTTCCATCCATGTCCCAATTAATTTAGTCACTACCCCCTTTATCCATACCACAACCAACACTTTTCCAACTAACCACAATCCCATCTCATACATCCCATCATTCCACTTATCAACAACCACCAACATCTCTAATACCATCCCAACAATATATTCCAATTATCATACACTCCAATCCACTTATCAACAACCACCATTCTACCAACAATATAGGTTACCTATTAAAACAATCCACTTATCCACGAATTTCATCTCATCAACAATACATCCCACCTTCAACACATTTCAATCCACTTATCATCAACCACCATTTAACCAACAGTACATAACACCTCTCAACACCTTTCAATCCACCTATTAACAACCTTTATCCCACCAACAATATATTCCACTAGTAAATACACTTCAGTCCAATTATCAACAACCACCATTGTATTAACATAAATGCACTCCATAAACGAGCATGTACTAATCCACTCATCCACAATTACCATATAACAATCCATCTCAACCTCCAAACCTAGATCCTTTGAATTCATTCACCCATGAGTGGAAAGAAGTGAAAGACACTCTCGAGGGGAAACAAACATGGACTTTTCACAAAAAATGAACATATAAATTTGATGAATTACATCCATACCCCTTTGGCATATCAAAATAAATGATACTTTTCCCCAGGAATGTTGAGATACCAAATTTTGACAAATATAACGGAAAGGGAGACCCTTGAGATCTTGTTAAATAATTTTTCATGGAATGCCAAGAAGTTTCTTATAGCAATGCATACCTTAAATAAAATTCTTTCCTCGTAGTTTATGAGGATGAGCACTTGAGTGGTTTCTCCACCTACCTTAAGGATCTATTCAAAATATTGTTGACTTGAGAAAGTTATAAATTCTCCTACAATGTTGAACATGAGTTAACTATGCTTGATCTCTATAATTCCAAATAATGAATTGAGGAAAGTTTTGCTTCCTTTCTTCAATGATGGAAGATTCTTGGTAGTTGTTTTCCTTGGCCAAAACCAAAAAAAATTGTCTATATTTTCATCACAAATCTCAATCCTAAAATGGCCTTTCATTTACAAGCTCATGACATCTACACTTTTTATGAAATTATTAACAAGGGGGTCACCATTGAGAAATTCCTTATTGCCAAAGGTCTGGTCAAAATATATGACAAATACAAAGACAAAAACAACCAAACCAATGAAAAACAACACTTTTGGGATAAGAATATAAAAATATTTTCAATGACAAGGTAGCTAACTCCAAACTCATTTAGACCACACAAAAAATGAATGAATAAACAAATACCAATATCTAAAATGTCCAACAACAAACCCATATTTCTATACCACAAGGACAACCAAAATGCCCTAATCATCGAAAATGTAAATATGCCTCCTTGGGGGAACCTATTGAATTCATATTTCAAAAATTATTCCAAACTACACCCAAACCATTTTATGAAAATACACCCAAACTTGCATAGTACAAAGAAAATGAATATTGTTAGTACCGTTGTGTCAAAGGTCACACCATGTCAAAATAAATGAAACTTAAAAATTACATCCAAGATCTCGTTAATCATGGTGAGATTGAATTGGAAGGAAATGTACCCTCCTCTCCTAATGAGAAATCATACATATATCAAGATCATTTTCCCAAGCATGATCAAAACCCAATCCTTTATGTCAAACAAAGTATCATCTTAAAATAATTGTGCAAACAACGTCAACACCAATAAGTCATCTACCTCATATGATTTAGTAGCTGGCCATATCAAGGAATCTTATCCAAAATTATCATAATAAAAAAATCCTATGTTGTCACCTTACACATGGTCAAGTTACTGTTCAAGGGCCTTCTTCATCCTTCCAAAAGGTCACCCACTATGACTTCCTAGAGAATCTCAAGAAGACTCCAACACCAACATACATCTTGGAACTTATTCGATTATCACTTGTTCATAAGGACATATTGGATCACGCCTTAAAGGAGTCACAAGTCCCTAATAATGTTAATCTAGATCAATTTCAAGCCTTGGTGGGTCATTTATCCTCCTCCCACTAGCTTGTGTTTAGTTTAGTGGATATGCCTTATATTCATCATAGTTAATAAAAAAAAGGTCAAACAAGTCCTTGTAGATTGTAGATTTGGTTTAAACCTTAATACATATAAACTTGTCAAGCAATTGGGATATTCTGAAGATGTTGAATGGAACCATATAAAAAGATTAGTATTAAATCTTACAATGATGCAAAAAGAGAGTTTGAAGGTACCATTTGGCCTCCCATTTAAGTGGGTCCTATTTTACAACAAACCTTATTTCACATTCTTGATCTCAAACTCCCATACAATCTTCTCCTTGATCACTCATAGATTCACACCATGCAAGCCATTCCCTCCACATACCTCCAATATATTAAATTCCCACATAATGGTGTAGAATTCATAGTTCTCATCAATCTTAACCCCTTCCAATATTGTAGAATGTTGGAAGGCCCCTATAATAAATCAAATCATTTTCCTAGTAAAAATATTTCCACTCCTACATCATCACCGTCCTCATTAGGTACATTGATCTTAACACTTTGGCATCAACATCTTTCACCATTCCTACTTCCCAAATTAAGGTCAAGATCATAGACGAGGGATGTGGGGGGTATGAACTACATGATACATTTTATGTGTGTCAACTCCCTCTTTCTCCACACTCATAGGGAAACCTTGACATCATTTCAAGAAATATCCCAAGGTCATTCAATTTGATGCAAATAATTTCATTCAAAATGGTTTCCTTGTTGATGAGATCATTAATGATGACATAATCTCTTATTTATACAAAGATGATGATCATGTTTTGTTGACCAAACTTATTCAACAACATTCTAAAGGTACAAGTACATGGGATATAAAGGCAAAGGAGTAGCACACGATGAACAAGGAATCATTAAACAACTTACTATCAAGGTTAACTACTACATATTTGGCTCGGGAAAATACATGTTAATTGAAAAATCCTATGATACTCACAAAACCTCTAACATTATGGGATCCTTTCCTATTGTTAATTGTATTAAAGAATAGGAATTTAATGATTCCGTTAATTTAACTAACCTCACCCATGACATGAGAATTTGCACTATCACTTTCATTATTGAACCTCATATTTACATTATTACCTCCATCACTCCACCATCCATTAACCTTCCCTTCATTCATTCAAAAATCATTGCTTGGGACCAACACGAGTCTTTTTATTTATACACATTTGAAAATGATAAAGATTTGGCTAAGATCATGGGACTCCACATTGATATCCTAACTAGAGACAACAAAAAGGGTTTTCACATAAATCTTGATGGAACAATTTATTTTGGGAACAAGATGGGTTTCTTAGTTAAAAAATGCAAAAAAAAACATATCCCTTTGTGAAAACCTCTTCAAGGCATTATTAGATGCATAAGAGAAAGAAATAAAAAATGATATGTCTACTAATAAAACTTCTATGAGGTGTCAATAAATGAGGAATTTGACCTCCCCTCCACATCTTCACGATGGTATGAACAATCCTCAGTCAACTTGGGTACTAACATTGACCCAAAAATCATATATCTTGCACTAAGTATATCATAATAAGAACACGAAATCACCATAACTATCATGAAAAAATACATAGATAATTTTGCTTGGTCCTATGTATACATATTGGGTTTAGATCCTTGTTGTACACCATTTAATAGTGCATCCAAATGCCAAACTAGTGAAATAAAAACTTCATAAGATGCACCCTCGAGTTGCACTATTAGTCAAAGATGAGCTTAAGAAATTGTTGGATGTTGGCTTTATCAAACCAATTGAATATCCATAATGGATCTCCAACATTGTGCTTGTTAATAAAAATCCAAAACAGATTAGAGTAAAAACTTCTAAGATCTCAACAAAGCATGTCCAAAAGATAATTTTTTGCTTCCAAACATAAACATGATCATCGACCTTCTTGCAAGACATGAGATGTCCCTTATGGATAGATTTTTGGGATGTAATAAAATTTAAATTTCCCCTGTAGATCAACACATTGCAACCTTTACCAACCCTTGGGGAATCTTTTTTGATTGAGTAATTTCATTTGGGCTTAAAAATACAAGGATTATTTATCAAAGAGCAATGAAAATCATATTTCATGACATATTTTATCATATCATGGAGGAGTATGTAGATAATCTATTGGATAATTTAAAAAGATGAGAACGTAACCATAAGTTCTTGACCATATATTTGAATAATTGAGATAATATAAACCATGCCTCAATACTAAGAAGTGTGTTTTTGGTGTCACCTTTAGGAAACTTCTAGGATTCATTATTTCTAGATGAGGCATAGAATTTGATCTCACCAAAGTCACTACTATCTTAGAGATGCCACCTCCATAAACTCCCAAACAATTGTACAATATTTAGTGAAAAAATTAGGCTATTAGAACGTTCATTACATAGCTACCAAACAAGTGTCATCCATTTTATCATCTCCTAAATAAAAACAATGCCTTTCACTAGGATGAATATTGGTAATAGGCATTTGATAATATCAAAGAGTACATGTTGCATCATGGTGTAGGGGTACCATGTCAATTCTTGTAAACAGGGTCTTATGTTTGGTTTTTTGGTGTGTTGAGTCTAAATTCCATGTAATAAGGTCATAAGAGACCATTTTTCATGTAGTTAAAGTCATATGGAGTCAATCTTGTTAATGTTGCAAAATCTTGGGAAAAGTTGTCATGATGCAAAATTGCAAAAATGCAAAAAATGCAAAATAGGAAGTCCAACGGTCATTTGGTTTCAAAGGGTAGCTGGAATAGTTGAATCACGTTGGTTGACGTTTAAAAATGCTTTGAAAGGCTCGAGGTAGGGTTGGAGTCTTATTTTTGAAGTTGAAACAATAATAAAACAGTGTTTTTCTCTGCAAATTACTAGTAAACTGTTGCTACAAACCTCTGTACAGTTCCATACTGAGGAATAATGATCTAAGAAGCATTGAAATTGGTAGAGTTATGAGTTAACTACATTTTGGTTTTGATTTGTGTGGTTTTCATAAAGTTTGAAAGATTTTATAAGCAATTTCCTAAGGACGGTCTGTAAAACCCTATTTTGAGGGTTTAATAGAATAAAATGGAAATTTAAGCCATTCCACTCGGTGAAACTTGTGATAACTTGGTGGAATGGCATGATTAGGGGAAGGTTGTTGTTTTGTGTGGTTTCCAAGAGCAGGGAAGGTGGATTGTTGAATTTGGAATGATGCCCTAGATGTTTCCATTCATGTTTTGAACAAAGAATGGAGGTTAAGAGTTGTAGTTTGATGAAAAGTAAATGATAAGAGTGGGAGTTGATTTGAGAACCATGTTAATACCATATAGGGTGTGTTTTTTGTGTTGGTAAAGTGAAATAGGGCTTGGATCACTTAGTTTCAATAAACCCCTGTAAGAGCAAGCCTAGATAGGCCCAGGTAGGGTTTTGATAAAATGGTGATAGGTTGAGGGTTGTAGTGGATAAAAATCATTGTTTTGGGCTTTATGTATCATGGTGGAGGTTAGGAAACAAATATTTGTGGTTGGAAGAATTTTCTTCTCATACTTGCTTTGTAAAATAGGGCTAATTGTGGCCAATTTCCAGCGTAGTAGTCATATTTTAAAGGTGATGTTCTGAAACAACCCTAAGCACAAATTAGGGATGTCAAAGAATGCCATAAAGGGTATCTATAATACAAATCCTTTTATGGGTTTGAAGAGTATTTTGAAAGATATGCTTAATTTACACCGTTTGATATGCTACAAGGAAAATAGGAAGGAATTGTGAAACATTGTCAAGTTAGGGTTTTGAGGGCTAAAGGATTGTTTGAAATAGTTTGAATTGGGATAGTTAGACAAAATCCTCCCTGCTTTGCATCACATCATCACTAGTGTTAATTCTATCAATCCTAATAAAACCACTACTATTTTATATATTTGTAATATTAGTCACCTTGGGGCACTCTTAGCACAACACGATTCAAAGGGTTGTGAAAGGGATATCTACTATATTAGTAGGAAATTAGTGGGTGAAACATAGAAAAATGTAAGTGGGTGATCCAAAATGGAATGGTTAGATGGATGTATGATGCACCTACACTTTCTCTATTATCATTGGAAAATGAGATCTCCCCAAGGATAGGATTGACTTTCAACCCTTAAGTGAGTCAACCCTATTGGAAGATCTGTTGTTTTCCTTATGAAAAAAATGGTAAAATATGTCTGAAATGCACTTTTGGGAGATAAAAATAAAATACCTAATGAACTCAATTATGCAATGTAAAACTTGAAATACAGATTTAAAGCATAATACAAATAGAAACCATAATCTTCTGGTAGATCTGGGAAGATTAAATTGTTGTGTACCTATCACCAAAAAAGGGTTCTGAGTGTCTTGCAAGGACTCATTCACCCTAGGGTGAATGGGTCTTTGTGCAGGGTTTTTCCTCAAGTTCAGGGGTCCTCTGGAGATGGATCTGAGATGTTGTTTTCCCTAGGTTTCATTGCCAAAAATTTGGAAATAAATTTAAGATTCGAGTTTTTGTAGCTTGACGACAATGTTGACAACCTTGACAACTTTGTAAAATTTCTCTTTTGATAAAAATTCAATCCTTCTTTTCCCACAAATCTGCACATACACAAAGAGAGGGAAAAATGTTTGTTTTTGGGTGAATAGGGGGTTGCCTTGGTCAAACCCCAGTTTGGTAATTAAACCTTGATAATAAAATAATGATAAAATGTAAGGAATGATGAATGAACAAGACTTGTTACAACTCACCAAACCCTCAATGGTTGCCCTTAGAAGACTAAAGTCTAATACATCTCTCCAAGGATTGGATCTTGCATGAAATGGCTTGATTGATTGATAGCTCTTGATGCTTGAATGCTTGCTTGAAACTTGAAACCTACATCACAATGTTAGCTCCAAAAACATGCATGAACACACATAAATATTGACATCATGATAAGATCTTGAATGCTACAATAAATGACTGATAAATTTGCTCTCCAATGCTCTTGAAAATAACATTTTCTCTTATGAAAGTTGCCTTAATGCTATATGTTTTGAATTGGTAAAATAACTATGTATTTATAGGTGTTTCCTTAATTACTTGACAATTAAACACCACAGGCCGAGCTTTGCAATTTGAATTTAGATCATTAAAATTATGCCAAAAACATTAAAAATTGGGTCCCAAGACTTAAGGGGGACCCATTTTCCCTTGGGTGAATGGCTCCTAGGACCTAAATCTAGGACACTCAATTTCCAAGGTGTTAAGTTCAATGTAGGCGTTAATTAAACGTGGTTCCCCTTTCAAAAAATGAAATTAATTAGGGTTGTGAATGCACAATTAGGCCAATTAAAGGCTTAATTAAGTCTAATTAATTAAGGAGATGCAAACATAGTGTGAAAATGTAAAGGTGTATATTTTTCTACACTATAGTATCTAATCACAAGCCAAGTCAACAATGAATATCAGACAAATGATGAGAATCTAATCCCTTACAAAAAGATAATTGTCAAGTAATACTTCACTTTCATCCAATTTGAGTAGGTACCTAGACTTAAGAAAAACAAATTAAATGCCATTGCTACCACTGGGCCTCTCCTAAATATGCCATAAGATATTCATCATTGTGAATTCTTGGTTAAGAATATGTTTGTCCTTGATTTAAAACTCATTTACAAACTTGTCAATCCCAACAATCCATGGTAGATGATATATACACTTGCCTCCATGATATTGTTCCTCCACCAAACCTATCCTACACTTAATGTAACAAAAAATATCCAACTCTTCCTACTTCACCATTCTCGCTAACACACTCTATCAAAGGAGCTTTAATGGTTCTTTATGTAAGTGCCTTAAACCATAAGAGGCTTTTATTGAAATTGATGAGGTTCACCATGGTATATGTGCTGTATGCACTAGTGGCATGGAATTAGCCAAAAATATCTTAACAATGGGTTATTATTGGTCCCTAATAGAAAAATATGCCTATTATTATGTAAATAAATGTTTACCCTATCGGAACTCTAGATGGCATCCGTCCTGCGTTTTACGTGTGAGGTCGCGACCCTCATGGCCATGGCTACATGCTGATGGGTGTAGATGCATGCGTTAGCTTTTGGTTTGACTGCATTCCCTATTCCGTGCTGCGCATAGGGGTGGGTTTTGTTTGTGTGTTCGGGGAGGGTGTGTTATCTTCTGTCCAAAACTTTTGCTCTAGTTTTTCTGTAGAGAATACCATTGTTTGTGGAGGCTTTGGTCGCTTCTTTACTTGTTGGGTGGGGCACCTATTTCCTCTGTTTGGGCCTCGCCCTTGGCTTCACAGGGGTGTGGCTTTCATTAGGATCGACTATGGTCTTGGAGCCATTTGTGGTTGGAATAAATGCGATGACGGGGGTTGATGCTATGGAGGAGACGAGTGATGGGGCTCCCACTCCTTCCTTTCTCGATGTTGGCATATCTAGAAGTGGTGTGTTTAAACTGCAAAAAATTAATGGGTGTTTGGAAAGGGCGCAAGTATGTCCAGTGGTGGTGATTCAAAAGGAAGTTGTTGCCGAGGATCTCAAATATTAAGCAAGCATGTCTTGATTTGGAAATTTTTCGGGATGAGGGTCTCTCTTCCTTTCCTCGACCCTTGGATTCTGCAGTCTATTGCCATGTCGCTGGGAAAACTGATTGGCCCCTCTCAACTGACTCTAGAGAAGAGGATCTTCTCCTATGAATGTGTTTGTGTGGAGATTTATTTGAGTCAGCCTTTGCCTGACTCTATTGATCTAATAGTGGGGTCTAGTTCCTGGATTCAACCATTAGATTATGAGACTCTGTCGTTTAGATGTTGTTTATGCCATGAGTATGGTCATCTTCAGAGGAGGTATTTGTGTGCTTTTGGTGTAGGTAATTTAAGTAACAAGATGGCTCCATTAAATCTAGGATCCGAAAAGGGCAAAGGGCCCATGCAAGGGGTGACTCTGGATAAAGATGGGTTTGTGCCTATTAGACTTCGAAACAAAGGCTAAGGTTAGAAGAGGACTTTTTGGGATCACCACAAGGAGGGGTTGTTTAAAAGGTTTGATGTGCTGGATGCCTTAGTTCATGAGGAGGGGATATCACCTAACATGCATGTGGATATTCCTCCTATTACTATGCATAATCCTGGGCCTATGGTTGTCATGTCTTCAGTTCTTGGCCCTATGGAGGCTCCTAGGGAAGTGAAGGATTCTTTGGTTCCCTCCCCTGATGTTGGGCTTGGGGACCCTTGTGTGTTGATTGGTATCTCTTTGGTCTCTGTTGTTGTTGGTGCTTTCCGTACTAGAGGTTCAGGTTCTAGAGATCCTGGAAAGAGTAAAGCTTTAGCTTCTTCCCCTATTTTGAGTGTGCAACAAAATCCTCTAAAAAAGAGTGCTCCTAATAAGGCCCAAAAGGTGGGTAGGAAGAAGGATTAGGAGAAACTTAAGTTGTCTAGTGAGATGTTGGTTGAATCTGGGTCAGTGAAGACATTGGACACTCACTTCTCTCACCCTTCGCAATGATTGTACTATCATGGAATGTGAGGGATATGAATAGCATCCCTAGAGAAAAGGCTATTCGGGACTTGGTTCGTGCTCATTCTCTGGATTTGGTTTTTATCCAAGAGACAAAGTTATCTATGGATAGTATGTTGTAGAGTGCATCTAAGATTTGGAATAGGGGTTTATGTCAGTGTGTGGGTGTACAGGGGAGCTCTGGAGGCCTTGCTTGCTTCTGGGATCCTCGACAAATCTCTCTTGTTTGGTGGTTCTCTAGCAGATTTTCCATTTCTCTTGTTGCAATTAGTTTGGAGATGGGGGAGAGAGTCTTCCTTTCCAATATTTATGCTCCGACTGATGTTCCTGGTAAGATTCTCTTGCGGAATCATATCAATTTTTTGAGATCATTGAATCCCTTTCTTCCCTTGATTATGGTAGGTGACTTCAATGCAATTGCCTCTCTTGAGGAGAAAAGGGGGGTGCCTCATTTGGAACTCTCCTTTGATCTTCTTAGGGTGAATTTGGCTCGGCTTTGACTGGTGGATATTAAAACTTTGAATGACATGTTTACCTAGAATAACAGGAGGATTGGGGACGAAGCCATTTCTAAAAGACTAGATATATTTCTTATTTCCAGCTTTTGGGTTGGTGATATGTGGTTGTCAAGCTCTAAAATTTTGGATTGGAGGGGATCAGACCATTGGTTGATTAAATTCTCTGTCCGTCTGGCCAGTGGTTCTAAGAAACCAATTTTTAGATTTCAACTTATGTGGCTTAGGGAGGAGGGTCTTCTTGACTTGGTTTCTAGATGGTGGACTGAAGGACGACTAGTTTTTGGTACAGCTATGTACTCCTTTGTAAAGAGGCTACAATATGTGAAGTATAAATTAAAACATTGGAATAAGTATTAGTTTGGCAATGTGTTCCAAAAGAAAAGGTTTTCCATGGAGCGCTTGGATTCTATTACCAGATAGATTCAAGACTAGGGTCTTGATGCGGATTTGAGTAGGTTAGAGGATAGTGTGGTAAAAGATCTTGAGGAATGGGAGCTTCGTGAGGAATTTTTTTGGAAACAAAAGGCTCGTGTTGATTGGCTTCAAGAAGGGGATAGGTATACTTCCTTCTTTCATAACGCGGTGAAGGCTCGAAGATAGGGTAACATTATTTCTTCTTTTCTCTCTCCTAAGGGTTATGTTATTTCTTCCTCTTTGGAGATCTCTAGGGAGGTGATTCACTTTTTCTCGGGTCTCTTCTTTGAAGGTACCCCACCTACTTGTGAGGAAGAAGCTTCCATCCTGGCTTGTATTCCTCCTTTGGTGACTATAGATATGAATTTATCTCTTAAGCCTATTTATTTGAAGGAGTTGGAGGAGATGGTGTTTCAGTTGAAAAAAGGGAAGGCTCCTAGTCCAGACGGGTTCTCGACAGAGTTCTATTAGGAATTTTGGGAAGTGATCAACCTTGATCTATTGGAGGTTGTGTAGGAGTCTTTAAGGAATAAGCAAATGTTGTGGGCCATGAATGCCACATTTCTCACTCTTATCCCAAAAGGTGAGGGTGTTGACTCCCTGGATCTTTTTCAACCAATTACTTTGTGTAATGTGGTGTATAAAATCATTACAAAGCTAATTGTTGAATGTCTGAAGCCATGGCTAGATAAGATGATCTTGGAAGAACAAGGGGGCTTCATTACAGGTAGACAAATTTTGGATGGAATAGTTATTGTGGCTGAGACTATTCATTCGATGGCCTGTTCAAAGGAAATGGCCATGTTTATAAAGTTAGACATGGCTAAGGAGTATGACAAAGTTAAATGGGGTTTCTTGACAAAAATCCTAGGAGCCTTTGGATTTAGTAGGGAGTGGATTGATTGGGTCATGAGCTGTGTGACGACATCCTCCTTTTTCGTTCTCATAAATGGGGAGTCATCTGATTTGTTTGGAGCTTCTAGAGGTCTTTGGCAGGGGGATCCCTTATCCCCATATTTGTTCATTCTGATGGTTGAGGGCTTGGGAAGGTTTATTAAGTCTTGGGTTACGAATGGGCTCATTCAAGGATGGAAATGGAGCAACTCTCTCCTTCCTCAAACACATCTTCAGTTTGTAGATGATTCGACTTTGATGGGAACTGCTAAGGTGGCTGAAGCGATTGCTTTTCGATAGACGTTGGATTGTTACTTGGCTACCTCAAGTTAGAGCATAAATGAAAGTAAGTCATGCATTTATTTATTCAATACCCCCATGCCTATCCAACAATGTATTGCCAGGATTCTAAGATTTCAGGTAGGGAAGCTGCCCTTTATCTATCTTGGTATCTCTCTAGATGTGCACCCGCTTCCCTAGCATTTTTGGCAAGATGTGATTGATAAATTTTGAGGGTTGGTTTTCCATTGGACCTATAGATGGATATCTACAACCGGTAGAGTTACTCTTTTGAAGTTGGTGGTGTAGGACCTTCCTATATATAGGTTCTTTGTGATGACTGCTCCCTCAAGTTTCATCAAAGCTTTTGAGGGGCTCTGTAGGCAGTTTCTTTGGTCAGGTAATCTCCTTGCAAGGAAATGGAGCTTAATTAAGTGGGAAGTAGTTTGTCGGCCAAAGTAGGATGGTGGTTTGGGATTGCATAGGGCGGATTGGAATGGGCAAGCTTTGGTGGCTAAGCTGTACTGGAGATGGTGTTCACACCAGCATCAGCCTTGGGCTAGGATCCTTACCTTCAAGTACCTTGGGGAGGTGGATGGTGCTAAGGTTCCTCAATTTAGTCTCTCGAGGAAGGGTTCTATGATTAGGGATACTCTCAAGAGGGGTGCCATTCATGGTTAAATAAGGCCTATTCTAGATCTGCAATAAAGTTTTTGATGCTCTTTTTTGGCATGAATCATGGGATGGTTTTCCGCCTATCCTCTCCTTGCACCCTCACTTGGGGGATTTATGTAGGATTTTTGAGCAGGTTGGTTGGAGCAGAGTGATGGATTTTAAAGCCCCTCAGGCTTTGGGGTAGTCTATTGTCTTCTAGTGGAAGGATATGCAGGAGTGGCCCTGGGGTGGATCTTTGGAGGATAGAAGGGAGTTGTCCTCCATTTTGGCTGATAAAGTCTGTTGTTATCTTCCAGAGAGGGATGTGTTGGCTTGGGGTTTGGGTGCTAAAGGGAGGTACACTGTTGCTTTGGGTTATCGGGTGTTGGATAGACATGCCTTAGACAGTGCTGAAGCTCCTTCGTGGAAAAATATTTGGAATAAATTCTCGAGACCAAAATGCAATTTCTTTTCTTGGCTGGTGGTGTATGGTAGGTGCTTGACTTGGGATAACCTTGGTAAACGGGGCTTCCAAGGTCCCTCATTATGTTTCCTTTGCCTAAAAGATTTTGAGACTGTTTCCCATCTTTTCTTTCATTGCCCCTTTGCTAGGACTATTTGGAATTTTTGGTGGGGCGCCTGGAATTTGCAGTGCATGCATCCATCTTCTCTTGATGAGTTTTGGCGGAACATAGGGCCCATTCTGGTGAAGACTTCATTTTTGCACATAGCATGGCCTATTGGTCCCAGTATGATTATTTGGCATATTTGGTTGGAGCACAACCGCATGATCTTTCTAGATAAGAAGTTGTTGGTAGGTCAAGTTTGGGCTCGTATTTTGGGGGCCTTGTAGGAGACTCTGTATGCTAAATGTGACTTGTCAGTTCCGATGGATCCTGGAGATACTAGAGTGATTCGTAAATTGGGGATTTTTGTTGGTGGTATTGGAAGGCACAAGATTGGGCATGGTAGGTGTTCTAGAGGGAAGGTCTTTAGGGGAGGGAATTGGATGCTTCCTCCCTCTGGAGTCTTGAAAATCAATATAGATGGGTCTGCAAGAGGTAATCCTGGGCATGGGGGCATTGGTGGAGTGGGAAGAGATAGTTTCGGGGTGGTTGTGTTGTTTTTTTTGGAGTATAGGGACAACACTCTAATAACCTTATGGAGACCTTGGCCATTCTATTGGATTTAAGAAGGGCTTATGCCCTTGGCTGGAAAAAGATTATTTGTGAGTCATATTCCCAGGTGGTCATGGACTTGATAAATAGATGATAGTTTGATGATGTTAGTTGGCAACTTGTGGTGGTCGCTAAGAAAATCACCAGTCTTGGAGATATACTGGATTCTATCACCTTTTCTCATATCCCTCGAGAATGGAATAAGGTGGCTGATGGGTTGGCCAAATGGGCTTTTGAGAAGAATGAGACTTGGTTGGTGGATGATTGAGATAGTTTACCGAAGGATCTTGCTCAGGATTTGGAGGGTTGGGTTACAGAGGATATGAGATGTTGTATGAACGCTTCTTGAACGCTTCTTGATCTCTTGTAAGATGTTTCTTGGCCCTTTTGGGCTTATTCATATTTTTTGCTTTTTACTGTTCTAATTGATTAATAAAGTTTTTACCCTCTTTTTATTAAAAAATGTTTACCCTACCAAAAACACATAAAACTAATTCATTCACCATCATAGGAATTATAGTCCATCACTACTCCTTAGCCCTTTTCATAGTGGGGTGTTGATCTCATCGATAATATTTGCCCATGTTCCTTCAATAGCCATAAGTTTATAATTATTGCTACCAATTAATTCACCAAATTGATTGAATCTATCCGCCTTACACGCATTATTGGTTAAAAAATATCTTAGTTCATCTTCCACTACATCATCTATTGGTGTGACATCCATTCTACCATTATCATCGACAATGGTAAATAGTTTAAAAATAATGAAGTTTGCACTCTTTGTGAGTGTTTTCACATCCAACACCAATGTTCCACCCCATATTACCCGCAAGGTAATAGTTAAGTAGAGGTGTCCAATAAAACCTCTTAAAAAATCTCAAAAAGATAGTCTTGGCTATGATTGGAATCTATGACTTAATCTCATCCTTTGGGCCTATCACACGGGCATCCACACACCAACTAGTGAGAATCATTATTCACTCATCTTTGGCTCCAAATTTGTCTTACCTATCAAGATCAAAATTCCATTATTGTACATTTCCTTACGCAATCTCATTGATGATGAGGAGAATCGAGTTGTGCACATATATGAGCTAGAACTTCTTGATGAATGACACCTTAATTCCCTTAATAATTTTTAGTCATACCAAAACCATCTCTATTGAAACTATAATAAGAAAATTAGAGCCTATGAGTTTGACATTGGTGGTCTTGTGCTCAAGGAAAACTAAAAAAATATACAAGACAAAGATAAGAAGGGTAAATTTGACCTTAATTGGTTAGGCCGATATGTCTTCATCACTAAGTATAGTTCAAGAGCATATCAATTAGCTACCTCGAGGGTGACTCACTCAAAGAGCTCATGAATATCTTGAATCTCAAACATTTTCATGCTTGATATAACGAATAACCTAATAAAAATATTAAAAAAAAAAATCAAACTAGTAGAAGATAAAAATTATAATTTTGTGAAAAACTCATAATACCATGGTAAAAACCTACTCATAAGCATCATGTGTAATAAACTAAAATCTTTGTTCTTTCAAGTCCTCCTCCACCACCTTTTCATAAGTCTCCTTCCTCCACCTATTCATCCATTTCCATCATCATAGTTGACTCCTCCATCCATAGAATTTCATACCTTATATCAATAGTTGTTTTTGGATTCGATTGTGTGTAAGCTTTTTGAATCAACGTTTCGAATCACACTCTGTGATCCATCATCAATTTTTCATATCCTTGAGCTCTCTATCCTGATGATGGATCACAGAGTGTGATTCAAAATGTTTATTCAAAAAGCTTACACACAATCGAATCCAAAAACAACTATTGATATTATTATGGATTGTGGAAATCTAATAACATTGATTTCATACCTTGTTTTACATTGGGGTAGGTGATTACCTCCTACTTTGGAATAAATCTAAAGAAATGTTATTTGGCTCAAAAAGGGATGTGGATACCTTCCATAATAAATAAGTTCCATGCACTTCTCTGCTATCCTATGGACACACTTTTATCCCCCCATCCCATTAATAAAATTTTATTTCCCTTGAATTAATAACCTCAATAACATATAGTTGTCACATAATTTTATATCATGGATATTCTAAATGCTTCATCCATCACTTGCCTTTGTGGGGTGTATTCTTCCCCAAATCAAGAATAATTCTAATTCATTTGATCCTATTAGCACCTTAGAAAAAGGTAATACTGCTATATGTCAGTTGACAATTGTTTGTTTAGTTCTTTAATTTATCTTAGTGATCTTTGATTTTTCTGTTTCAGCTTTTTATTTCTTTTTTTTAAATTTTTTTTTGACCCATCCTATGCCTACTCATTATCGCCATGATCATCATATATCATCTGTGCTTTGATTGGTATATATTGGGGCATGTTATTTTGCTTCTATGTGCCATGTTTGTTGGTTTTTATCTCATAGGAGGTCACTAAGGTCACTAGCTTTGAGATGTGATGAGAACTCCTTTTTGTGTTTGTTGGTTGTTCTCTCATAGGAACCACCAAGGCCTATCACCTTGGGATACAATGGGAAATCCTTTTCAAATTTCCAATGGTTGTCTCACCACCTACCCACAAAGAGTGTCAAGCACCTTGTGCGTGTTGGGGCATCCTATTGTTTGTTGCTTGCTTGTAAGTCAACCCACACATTGGATACATTGTCACCTTGGTCTTCTATATTGTGGTACATAACATCCATTTCTATATCAAAATAAGGTTTCTCTCCATATTCAAGAATGACGTAGCAATCCCAATATCTATTTCTTAATGACTCATCCTCCATTATCATCATTGTCTCTATTGATCTTCTTTTTCACTTTTTCATGTTCTTCCATCATTCTTCATTTTTTACTTAATTTAATGCTTATCATTCTTCTTTAGAGAGATCACTTGTGTAGATTTTACATGAATTACCTCTTTAAGGGTCATCATTATCATCTCACCATTCAATATTTCATTATCTCCTCCATGTGATTAGCACATATCATAATTTTCTTTATATATTCTAATTCCTTTATTCCTAGCTACTTTTATTTTCTTTGAAATAATTTTAATTCAAATATCATCTCAAAGAGGGGTAAAATTTTGACACTAAAATAATGTCATCTCCACCATCAATATTTCACCACTTATTTTCAATTCCTTATTATCCATTTATCACTTAGTATATGATCATCTAATTAAATAAGTCCTAATATTTACTTAAATAGACCTATCCATTGATACCAATAAATAAAATCTAATTACTATCCATAATTATCCAATAATATCCATTTTATTTTCCACATATTATCCATTAATAATGGATAAACATTATGATCCACCTAAAATGCACATATAACTCATTTGTTTAATAATTAAAACATCAAAATACACTTCACCTAGTTATCTACTTGGTTCATCTAGTTCACTCGATCATGCTCTAAGTGACTCTCATCAATTAATTCACTTTAATCAACCATGAAATTGGTTAACTATTGCATGCAAATAGTCAACTCCCTCTAACTCCCCCACACACTCAATTAACTACTTCATGCAAGTAGTTAACTCATCAATCAATTTGAGTTGACTAATAATTATTGTTTTAATTAAAAATCAAAATAATGTGTAACTCTTTCATGCTTGCCACCTCTCCTCATCAACTCCCCTAGTCTTGGATCAGACTTGAGATCTAAGATTGAATCTTAACTATCCATTTGATTCTCTTGATTTTTTTAAACAAACCCCTCATTCATCATTCAATCATGACTCTTTTATGTAATGTAATTTTTGCATTGGAAAAATGAGCTCCCACATTCATCACAAGCATATCTCCTCATCACACTTGATCCGATATTTGTAGTAGAGTTGAGTGTTTAATTTATTTAATTTGATGCTTGTTTAGTTGCTTCATTTTTCATTTATTCTCCTATAATTATTTCTCTTTGAAGTGTGAATGATAATTGTTGATATATTAATGCAAAATACCAAAATATGACATCTAATCATATGAAATGTCTACCAAGCTGGCTCATGAAAATAATGAAATGGGAAAGAGTTGATAAATTTTAAATTTAAATCTTTAAATTTTAAGGATAATTATGCATGTTGTGGGATGGATATTGCACAACACGAGATTGACCCAAGATAAAAAGGTGAGGTGGGTAAAAGGTGTACATAGATGCAAGTGCATGCATATTTGTAATAAAAGGCTATATTATAGGAATATATGGATATATACTCCATCTTTGCCGCATTTTTTGCAACCTTCTCTCTTAGAAAGTGATACCAAATTGAGATATGCTTTGTCCTTTAATGGATCATTGGATCCTTTGATATATTGATAGCACTTGTATTATTACACAAGAAAGAAATAAGTTCATTGTATGATATTCTGTTATCATTCAATGTTTGCTTCATTCACAACACCTGTGTGCAACAAGATGCTATAGCAATATACTCTGCCTCTATAGTAGATAAAGATATTGAATCCTACTTTTTGCTTAGCCAAGAAACTGACCCGCTTCCAAGAAAGAAAGCACCTCCACCTGTACTTCTTCTGTCATCCACACAACTTGCCCAATCTGCATCTGTAAAGGCACTTAAAGAGAAATTAGTATCCTTTGGATATCATAGAACATAGTCTGGAGTGCCCTAAAAATATCTAAATATCCTCTTTACTATTGCCACATGTGATTCTCTAGGATCTTCTTGAAATAGTGCGAGTTATGTTCATTAGTTGTGAACTATGGTTTTCTGTGTTTCTGGTTGAGGTCTGGGAGAAATGTTGTTGGTCTGGATTTCTCTTTGATGAAGTCTTATGACTTGCGGTTCTAGAGTTGAGTTGTTTTGATTGTATTGAAAATAATTTTGGTATTTGGAAAGTTCGTGCTTAATTTTTCTATGTGTTTTACACTAATTTGGCTGGCCTTGTGTGGAATACTACCTTCAGAGTTAATGAAGCGTGTTGGATCTATTTGGGTCCTTATGAAGAATGTGTTTGTGTTGCCCTAATTCTAATTCCACCCTAGGATGTTTTGCCACTGACCTAATTTGAATTTGAATTTGGATGACCGACTTTGGATATGTTTCAAAGTTGAAGATGGTATAAATATAGAATGAGTTAGGGAAGAAGAAGTGAAGAGAACAAAGGAAATAGAGATGAGAGTGCAAAGAGAATAGAGATAAGTGCAAATCAGTGTGTGTGTATGATGCGAGTATGGAAAATCAATGCGAAGCCTAAATGTTGAGTTTCCAAAAGTAGTGAGTTGAAGGTGCACTCTATCATTTGTGCATGTATGCAAGTGGATTGAGTAAATTGTGGTGGATTTCTCTATTGCATTTAGATTGTCTTCTCTCTGTAACAAGTCTTATTTATCTTCTTTATATCTCTATGGTAGTGAGCCCTTCGGGTTGTTAGCCCTATTGGATAGTGAGTCCTTGTTTCAGACAGTGAGTCCTTGTTTTGGCAGTGAGCCTTGTTTCTCAGGCAATGGGCCTCTTGCAATCAGTTTTGATATTCTCTATAGTGTGAGTTAATCCTCACCGTGGTTTTTCCCTTATTGGGTTTTCCACGTAAATCTAGTGTTATTGTTGGGTTTTCCACGTAAATCTAGTGTTATTGTGTTTATGTGATGGTTTTCAATGTTTGCACTAGTATTTATTATTTAATCTATTAAGCAGTGTTAAGGATTAGTTTCGATGAATGAATTAAAGTTTAAATCTGCGACAACTGATTCACCCCCCTCTCAATAGTCTTGTTCAACAATTGGTATCAAAGGTTGGTTTCTTGGTGAAGAGCTTAACCACTTGAGGAAGGTCTAGGATGGCTGGCAAGATGACTTATGATTATCTGAGGTTCAATGGAACTAACTATGCTATTTGGAAAATATTGTTGGAAGAATATCTGGAGTATTGCAAATATGATATGGAGAAAGCTTACAAAAATCCTTACACTCCTCTTGCTAGTGGTCCAATTATGGTTGATGAGATCAAAGCACATGAAGCGAACAATAAGGCGAAGTACATTTTGAGTTGATTAAGGTTCAAAATCTGAAGACTACTAAGGAAGTCTGGGATTCTTTGGAAAGGGCGCATGAAGGTGATGAGAGAGTTAAAGAGGAAAAATTATAGAATTTGGAGACACAGTTTGAGCTTCTGCATATGTTTGAAGATGAGAATGTTAAATCTTATGTACAGAGATTGGATGAGATAGTGGCTGGAATGTGAGAACTTGGTGCTACTATAGATGAAACCAAAATTATAAAGAAGATTCTTAGAACTCTCCCTGATGCTTACAGTGAGAAGGTGTGTGCTATTAAACAGAGTATAGATTATAAGACCTGCACTAAAGATCTGTTGTTGGGATTTTTGACATCTTATGAGATGAGGAAGCTGAGTCTGAGGAATAGATACAAATCAAAAATTGCTTTTAAGGCTACAAAAGTTGAAGATCTGGATGAAGAATTTTTTGATGAAATAGAAGCTAACTTTGTGAGAAGGATGAGGAAAGGCTCTGGTAAGTATGAAGGTAAGTTACCCTTGAAATTCTTTAGTTGTGGAGAAATAGGTCATTATGCTGCAAAGTGTTTGGAAAGAGCTAAGAGGAATAAACAAAGATATGAGAAAGAAAAGAAAGGAAAGAATATTAATAGAGCATATTATGTGAATGAGAATGCTAGTATATCTAATGAAGATTTTGAGTATAAAGATCCTGATGATAATGAATGCTTGTTCTTGGCTATAAAGGATGAACCTACTTCTACTAATTCTAAAAAACAAGTGAACGAAAGCACTCCAGAGAAGGAGAAAAATGAAGGCATTGTTATCTTTGCCCTACATGCTAAATAAGAAGAGAACTATTGGGTCATTGACAATGGTTGTTCACATCACATGACTGGTGATAAAAGTAAGTTTTTTAAACTTGAAAATATGATGGAGGCTTGGTTATGTTTGGAGATGATACTGGAGCTAAAATTTGTGGGATAGGTTTAGTAAGTTTTGATGGAAAGCATAATATTGATGATGTCTACTATGTTAAGGGATTAAGGCATAATATTTTGAGTGTTGGTCAGATGTGCAATAAAGGATATGATCTTGTGTTTAAGGATGAGATATGTGAGATCCGAAAAGGATTTGAAACATTGATTGCTGCAGGAAAGAAATCTGAAGGAAATATCTATCAACTTAAGGGTGCTGATGGATGATGCTTTATGAATTAGATTAATGACAGTTGGTTATGGCATAGAAGAATGTGTCACATGAATTTTGATAACTTGGCAAGGATTAGTGCAATTCAGGCCATGAGGGATTTACCAAGGATTACAAAACATGTTAATGCTATCTACAGGAATTGTCAGTTTGGAAAGCAAGCAAGAAGTCACTACATATCAAAGGAACAGTCTACTACTGGTCTACTGGATTTAATTCATATAGATCTTTGTGGTCCTACAAGAGTGAGAAGTCTACAAGGTGAAAGGTACTTTATTCTTTTGATTGATGATTATTCTAGATATACATGGGTTACATTTCTTAGAGAGAAATCAGATGCATTAGATAGATTCAAGACATTCAAAGCTATGGTTGAAAATGAAGTAAACTTGAAGATAAAATGCTTAAGGTCTGACAGAGGTAGAGAATTCACCTCCCATGAGTTTAATATGTTTTGTGAAGTGCATGGAATAAAGGGACAATTATTTCTTTTGAGAACTCCTCAACAAAATGGAGTTGTTGAAAGGAAAAATAGAACAATTCAAGACGCTGCTAGATCAATGATTCTGAGGCTGGTTTACCGGAAGTTTATTGGAAAGAAGCTATTCATACTGCTGTTTATGTATTTAATCGAGTTCAAGCAAGAGAAAATAGTACAAAGACCCCCTATGAGCTATGGTTTGGAAGAATTCATACTGTTAAGTATTTCAAGGTATTCAAAAGCAAATGTTATATCAGAAGAGATGAAGAAACTTTAGGTAAGTTTGATGCAAGAAGTGCTGAAGGAATTTTTCTCAGATATTATACTAAAAGAAAAGTATACAAATGTTTCAATAAAAGACTGAGAAAGATTGTAGAAAGTGCAATTGTCAAGGTTGATGAGACAGTGAAAAATTCAATTGAAATTGATGGATATGTATCTGATGAACCTGATTGTGTAAGAATTGAAGAGATTATGGATGAACAAGAAAAGGATGAGCAAGAGAAGCAAAATGAACAGTATGAAAAAGAAGAAGATTCTCTGGTGGTGTCACCTAGACACCTAGATATGTACAAAAGAATCATTCAAAAAGTTAGACTACTGGAGATAAGACTAAATGAGTATTAACTAGAAGCAAAGCTGCTGCTGAAGTTAATCTGTGTTTATTTTCTAAGATTGAACTGAAGACTGTAAGTGAAGCATGCAAAGATTAACATTGGATGGAAGCTATGAAAGAACTTATGCAGATTGAGAAGAATCAAACTTGGGAATTGGTCCCAAGACTGGTAGATAAAAACATTATTGGATCAAAGTGGGTATTCAAAAATAAGTTGAATGAGAGTGGAGAAGTGGTTAGAAACAAAGAAAGGCTTGTGTGTAAAGGTTACTCACAAGTGGAAGGCATAGATTTTCAGGAAAAAATTTCTCTGGTAGCAAGAATGGAAGCTATAAGGATGTTCTTAGCATTTTCTTCTCAAAGAATTTAAGGTCTATCAGATGGATGTCAAATGAGCATTTTTGAATGGTGAACTAGAAGAAGAGATCTACATGGAACAATCGAAAGGATTTCAGTTGTTAGAGCAACCAGATATGGTGTGCAGATTGAAGAAAGCTTTATATGGATTGAAGTAAGCTCCTAGATCTTGGTATGCGAGGTTGGACAGGTATTTGATTTAGTAAGGTTTCAACAAAGGAACGACAAATAGTAATTTGTATTTTAAGATTGAAAATGACAAAATCCTGATTGTAGTTGTATATGTTGATGACATTATCTTTGGAGGAAATGAAAATATGTGCAAGATGTTTGAAAAAGAGATGCATAAAGAATTTGAAATGTTTATGTTTGGAGAGATAAATTTCTTTCTTGGGCTACAGATCAATTAAATAGAAAAAGGAATTTTTATTTCATAGTCTAAGTAAGTGAAAGAGATATTGAAGAAGTTTGGGATGGATGGTTCCAAACCAGTATGTACTCCTATGGTGATTGGTTGCAAATTGGGCAAAGGTGATGATTCACCGAAGGCTGATTAGAGCAAGTATAGATCTATGATTGGCGGACTATAGTATTTGACTGCTACTAGACTTGATATTATGCATGTTGTCTCTCTTGTGGCTAGATTTCAAGAAGATCCTAAGGAAACACATGTTGTTAAAATAATATTTAGATGTTTGAATGGCACTCTGGATTATGGATTATGGTATCCTAGAGATACTAACTTTACTTTAAGTGCTTATACAAATGTACATTGGGCTAGATGTGTAGATGATAGAAAGAGTATAGGTGGTGGTGCATTATTTCTTGGTTATAGATTTGTGGCATGGTTGAGTAAAAAGTAAGATTCAGTCTCCCTGTCTACTACTGAAGTTGAATATATTGTTGTTGCATCTTGCTGTACACAAGTTCTATGGATGAAAGAGACATTGAAAGATATCACAGTGGTGTATGATGATCCTATTTCTATCTTTTGTGATAATACAAGTGCAATTAACATTTCAAAGAATCATGTGATGCACTTGATGATGCACCATATATCTATCAAATATCATTTCTTGAGAGAGAAGGTCATGGAGAATGAAGTAAAGCTTGAGTATGTTCCGACGAAGGATTAGGTGGCTGATATATTTACAAAGGCTCTTCTTAAAGATTCTTTTGAGTATCCCCAGGAGAAGTTAGGGGTCATTTCCCCTCCCTTCTTGAAATAGATGCATATGGAGATGCATCAGTTCAGTGGATATATGGATCTATCTTTCTTCTAGAATGATGTTTTGGTGGCTACCTCTCAGGGGGAGTAGGTAGTGTCAGGTGTTGTCATTGTGAGTATTCTATTTTCTATGTCAAAGGGGAAATCAATGTAAAATATCTTTTTCCTTTTCCATTGATGTCAAAGGGGGAGAGGAAGCATGTGAAAAAGGAGAGGAAGCATGTGAAAAAGAAGAGGAAGCATGTGAAGAAAAGAGAAAGAATATAAAAGACTATCTACTAAGGGGGAGAAACAAAAAGAAACATAAATAAAATTTTGAGAAGTGTATTCAAAGCTAGTATGGTGTCTTTGATGGTTTTTCACATCATGTATTGCCATCAATGACAAAGGGGGATATTGTTGCAAGAATGGAAAGATTGAAGGTGTTGTCATTGATGTCAACTGGTCAATTTGGTTATCAACTTATTGTTGTTGTAATTAGTGTCATGGATACAGGTTATTGGTTGTATATGCTGAGGATATTGAGAAAATTGTAATGAAGATATGTTGCAGATGTTCAGTGGTTGCTCCGGGTTCTGCTCCTATATTTCTATGGTTCAGATATGTTGAATATGGTTGCTAGAAGTTGCTATATCTTGATTTTTGGTTGTTGATTCATTGTACAGTGCGAGTTATGTTCACCAATTGTGAATTGTGGTTTTTTGTGTTTTTGGTTGAGGTGCGAGAGAAATGTTGGTCCAGATTTCTATTTGATGAAGTCTTATGACTTGCGGTTCTAGAGTTGAGTTGTTTTGATTGTATTGAAAATAATTTTGGTATTTGAAAAGTTTGTGCTTAATTGTTCTATGTGTTTTACTACACTAGTTTGGCTAACCTTGTGTGGAATACTACCTTCAGAATTAGTGAAGTGTGTTGGATCTATTTGGGTCGCCCTCATTCTAATTCCACCTTAGGATGTTTTGGTGCCGACCTAATTTGAATTTGAATTTGGATGACCAACTTTGGATATGTTTCAAAGTTGAAGATGGCATAAATGCAGAATAAATTAGGGAAGAAGAAGTGAAGAGAACAAAGGAAATAGAGACAAGAGCACAAAGAGAATAGAGATAAGTGTGAATTAGTGTGTGTGTGTGTGATACAAGTATGGCAGATCAATGTGAAGCCTAAATGTTAAGTTTCCAGAAGTAGTGAGCTTAAGGTGCACTCTATCATTTGTGCATGTCTGCAAGTGGATTGAGAAAATTGTGGTGGATTTCTCTGTTGCATTGACATTGTATTCTCTCTGTAACAAGTATTCTTTATCTTATTTGTATCTTTGTGGCAGTGATCCCTCCAGGTTGTTAGCCCTGTTGGACAGTGAGTCCTTGTTCTAGACAACGAGTCCTTGTTTTGGCAGTGAGCCTTGTTTCTTAGGTAGTGAGCCTCTTGTAATCGGTTTTGATATTCTCTATAGTGTGAGTTAATCCTCACCGTGGTTTTTCCCTGATTGGATTTTCCACGTAAGTTTGGTGTTATTGTGTTTATGTGATGGTTTTCAGTTTCTGCACTAGTCTTTATTATTTAATCTATTAAGCAACACGTTAAGGATTAGTTCCAATGAATGAATTAAAGTTTAACTCTGTGACAACTGATTCACCCCCCCTCTCAGTTGTCTTGTTCAACAAATATGGGGGCTTTAGAATAGGGTATGAACATCTGTCTGGACTTAAAAAGGTAGAGAGGTAAAGATAGAAAACTACCTAGGTGAAATATGGAAATATAGATAGTGCACGAGACTATTTGGTCAAATGATAAAATAACGTATCTTCCCAAGGATGCTATTAATGCAGAATAACCACAAAAAATTATTCTATAGCAGTTAAAATAAACTTACAAGAAGATGCAACTCACAAATGTAATCCAGGCTTCATAACTTTTATCTGGTTCTCCCTCGCAAGTGTAATTATCTTCTATCTGCCAAAACAAACCCCAACTACTATCGAGGCTCCTCCACCTATTCCTCCCTCCCCCAGCCATCAAATGATCTCCTATCACCCCTTTATTTATATTTTTTCAGGTGACATCCTTCTTGAAAGTCTTAGTGTGTTAACACCACCTGCCCATCCTGTCCCATAAAGAGGGGAATATAAGATTCCCTGATCAAACTTCAAAATTTCCCCTAGTTCTCTTGCATTCATTCCTGCAGTCGCTATCAGCATGAAAATCCTATTGACATAGCACAGTGATAGAGTATGTAGTAGATATGGTAGTTGGACTATATCTTTTTTTTTGTGACTGAGAGTAATTTCCAATTTATTTCTATGGCATGGAGTTCAATTGGGTAGTTGACTATTTACGTTGAGATAATCATCTCGAATAGAGCACAACCAACTCCCTTATTCTCACAAATTTGTATTCCAACAATAAGATAGAATATTAATTTAATATCTTAATAATTTTTAAAGACAATTTCCTACTTTACAACTATTGATTAATTGGATTATATTTTGTAGTAAGTGTTATTCTATTAATCTAATAAATATTAAATTATTGATTATTTATTTCTATTATTTGTAAAATATTTAACTTGTGATAACAATGTAAATATTACTCTCCAATTGATACTTTCCAATTAAAAAATGATAATATTAGACACCAAATATGATGATAATTTTGGTCATGTAAATAACATTTCCTTCACTATTTTCTTTCTTTTGTTTTATCATTGAAGCAAATAATATTAATTTCAACCCCTAATAATGCAAAAGAATCATCAACACTAACTAAAACCTAGTATGAGTTGGTTTGAAGATGCCATCATGGAATCATAGATTCCTTTACCAACTTGACTTACGATTTTTCTTGACTTCTATAATTATATGCATGATACAATTCATTTGTAAATGGTTATCTCTTATATTTATTTTTCATGTTATCAACTAAATACTCACTAGTCATAGTGTTTAGCTATTACTTAAAAAGTTAACCAAATCCACAACACAACCATTATAACTATAACTATATTTTGCAACCTAATAATAGTTACATATAGATATAACATTAAATATTTAATGTATATACATATAGACAATTGAGTAACTGGGTGAGATTCAATTATATGACACATACCCAAAAACCAAATACATGAAGGTCAATAGCATAGCCATAGAAATTGGGTAAGGTGAAGTAGTCAAGTGAATCCATACCTTCTCTCTTCCATCCATTGGTCAACACCTTACATGAATATATATCCCCTACCATATGAAGCTTTTTTCCACCTTCTCGATTCTATCAGGCCTATGCTCTGATAATACTCAACCACCATAATTTGTGAAACATAGAAAACATAGATGAAGCAACATAAATTTACTCATACTCAACATATCATAAAATAAATAAATCACCTTAACCATAATTCATAGAGGGTTCACTTCTCACATCGTATTATTATTGTATTTTATTTAACTTCCATTTAAATTTTTTTATTCGCATACATTTTAATTTTTATATAAATGTTCCTAAAATCAAATTTATTTACTTAAACCAATTTATGATATGATTATTAAAATTCATTCTTCCAATTAACTATTTATGATATCCAAATAATTTTTCATTAAAAGCATTATCACATGGTTTAAAATTAATACTCTCATATCTAATATATCATCAAACATCTAAATGTCAAAGATCCTTAGATGCCTTATAGAGAGCTGATCGGGTGGCCTTACAAGGTTGTTGCAGGTTGTGCATGTGTAGTTGAGATATTGAGGAAGTGTTATGAGTACATGGAGATATCTTTTTGTTGCAATTTATGAAGATGAGTTTTAGTGAAGTAATGAGCTGAGATGATGTCTCTTGTACTTGGTTTCCAAGTGCTTTTGAGAAAATTTGATAAACAAAATAAAAAGTGTTGTGCAAGTGTTCAAAATGTGCTCCAATATTGTGCTCCACGTTTCTTCTATGTTGAGGCTATGCTTGTGCGGATTTGATATGTTGTTCATGGTTGTCAGAGGTTGTTATATTTAGAATTTGGGTTTCTAAATCATTGTACAATGCGAGATATTTTCACCAGTGTGTGAACCAAATTTTTAGTGATGTTTTCTATAGCCTAGGAGAAATGTATTTTCTCCCCGTTTCTCTGTAGTTTGGATTTAGGTTGTACGGATTTGGGAAGTTTCTTATATTGTTTGTATCTTTCTATATTCAAGGTTTTTCTTGATTTGTTATAGTACAGAGTGAGTTTCATGCGTCAATGTGCGAATAAGGTTTACCAGTTGTCTTGAGTTAAACTATTTATATGATGCGAGTTTGGATGAAGTTTTTGATGGATCTTAGGTAGTTAGAAGATTATTCTAGATCATGCTCAAGTGAATTTTGTTGTCCAAAATTTTTGGATTGATTTAAGGAAGCGTGTACTTCATGTTTATTGTGTATAACACGGGTATTGGTTGACCTTGTGTTAGCACTACATGTGAAGTCTATGGAGGTGTGTTTGAGATGTGTTGGGATCTATTTGGGTCCTAATTAAGGATTTATGTAGGTCATCTTCATTCCTAATCCATCTCGGGAATGTTTAGGTGCCAACCTATTTTGAATGTTTAAGTGTAACGGATAGTTGCTGACCTTGGAGAAGGTTTAAAGGTTGAGGTTGATATAAATAAGAGTGGTGATGTTGTGAGATGCAAGAGAGAAGCAAGATAGATGTGAGATCAATGCAAGTGATGTATGTGATGCAAATTTGAGTAGAGCAGTGTGAAATTCAAGTGTTTAGATTCCTAAAAGTAGTGAGCTGAAGGTGTTTGAAATTATTCAAACAAGGCTACGAGATTGTTGGAGCATTGTGGTGGATTCCTTGTTGCATTGAGAAAGTGTTCTCTATGTAATATTTCTCTTCTATCTTCTTGTATTTCTATTTGTGGAAGTGAGCCTTGGCTATGAGCCTTTTTGGATAGTGTTTCCTATTCTAGCAGTGAGCCCTTGTACTGGTTTTGTAATTACTTATATTGTGAGCTAATCCTCACCGTGGTTTTTCCCTCATTGGGTTTTCTATGTAAATCTGGTGTCCTCTTATGTATGGAGTTGTTATTTCAGTTTCTGTTATATGCATTTCATGATTAATCACATTAACAGAATAAGGGTTTAATGAATGCATGTGGATCTAATTATTGTTGAGGGTTTTGATGTTTTAATTTGCTACAACTGATTCACCCCCCTCTTAATTGTCTTGTTCATTCAACATGGTAGGCATTTATTCTTGTAGAATATTCAAGAAAGATTCCTTCATTTGACCTTGCATCAAACTTTCCCAAATTTTAATTTCTCTTGATATAACATTTTCTTTCAAATACTCTAAAATATTTTATAGGAGTTCTTCCATACCATAGTTCATAGGGAGTCTTTGAATTGTTTACTCTTGATTATACTCTATTGAGTATGTATATTGTGGTATGAATAGCTTCCCTCCAGTAGACATCCGACAGATTTGCTTCCTTCATCACTGTCCTTGTTGCTTCCTGAAATGTCCTAATCTTTATTTCCACAACTCCATTATGCTGAGGAGTTCTAGGGGCTGACAAATGCCTCTTTATTCCATGATCTTCACAAAAAAAATTAAACTCATTGGAAGTGAATTCTCCACCTCTTTCAAACCTTAAACACTTGATTTTTATATCCATTTCATTCTCAACCATAGCTTTAAATGGTTTAAGCTTGTCTAGAGCTTATGATTTTTCTTTGAGAAAAGTTACCCAAGTCATTCTAGAGTAATAATCAATTAACATGAAATACCCATAGCCTTGAAAGCTTCTTGTTCTTGTAGGTCCACATAGATCTGTATGCACCAACTCCAAAGGTCTTGCAATAAAGTATTCTTCGATATTGAACATCTTTCTTGTTTGCTTCCTGTAGTGTCAAAAAAATTATCCCTTTTCCAAACTTAATTTGGAAATAATTAGTATTAAAATGAACCTAATGTTGCCTTAATTTAGTGTTGTGTATAGGAGCAAATTTGCACCCCTTATGCAAATTCCCCTTTCACATACCCTCACCTTAGAAAATCAAATCTAAAGGAAAAATTCCACATCACCCAACTACTTTCCATCCACTTGGAATCTATCATTTGTGTCAGTGAGAGAATATTTGTTGGGGACAAATGCATGATGCGTGAATGTCTACGCGGTGCGTTGCCGTCCCTGACAGATTCCTGTGTTTGGAATTGGTAGAAGTGTTACACACTAGATTAGGGCTGAATTGTAACATCCCTCTTTGACCAACCGACTCAAAAATGGTAGATTCTTCCTCATTCTTTCTTCAAATTCATCCATTCTCACTTCATTTGTCTCTCTAGCAATTCTCTTGAACTCTCTAATCAATTCCTCTTCATTTTTTCACTCTCAAGCAACATTCTAGCATTCCACTTTTGAGCATTGTAGCAGCAACATCTCTCCATCAACTCCACATTTTAAGTGTGAGGCCATTACAAATTTTGTGAGCTTGGAGTCTTGTGAGACCTCCCTTCACCATAGTTGTGGTGGTGGTGACTTTGCCAAGTTCGTAGCTTGCTTTCTCCTTCCATTGGCTAGTGAGCTTTTGGGTGGAGGTGGTAACGCTTCACTCCTTTGTGATTTGATTGAGTAGCATAATGTTGTTTGTAGTGTTCTTTGCTTCCTCTTCTTTATTTTATCGCATATTCTACTCCGTTGCTTTTTAGCTATCAGTGGCAGTGGAAACACCAAAACGAGGGTCTGATTGAGGCAGGCCCCTATACAACCCCAACAATTTTCCCTCTTTCTTGTGTGTAGGTGGATGTACGTGTGGAGCTAGCTGGTAAACTAGCATTTCTGTGAGATCATCTTCATCAACCTAGTTCTTATTTACTTGCTTTATCATTTTAGTATTTATTTCCTATACTTTCTCATTCTATTTTTACCATCTAGATTAACTAGCTAGGTCGTTAGTAGGTTTTTCAGTAGTTTCTATTGTGTTTACTATTTTATGAACATACTGATGCCAGCGCACCTGAGAGATGCCAGCACGCCATGCTGTCATCCTAGAACTACATTTTCGTCTTCAAACAAAGAGTTGTCTGAGACACAATACCAACTCCAAAAACTAGCTCGCTTAGCCTAAACCTGAACTCGGGTCTGAAGAGTGACAAAAGTACTACATAGCATTCTTAATTCTTGATCCTTATCCTTTTAGAGTGAGGTAAGTTAGGGTAGCCCTCTGCTCTCAGCTCTTCGTGACCTGGAGCCTTGGTGTGGTTGGTTCCCCTCTCTTACATTTTTGGTGAACCCCACGTGAATAATGTTTGTCCATTTGTTTGTGTTGAGACTTGTCCCTCACACTTGGTGATCGTTGTAAGCCTGAGTGTTGTGAAGTTTTATGAGCATCACAACCTAGTCCATGAATTCTAGGTACATTGTCAGGAGAAGTGTGCAACACCTTCCGATGGAGAAGACGAAGGCCACTACTGGGTTCTCTACAGGCCTTTTTGCGGGATCTTCTATTGGTTTGTCTACCCAGGAGTAGTTGTTGAGGGGCAAGGTAGGATTCTTTGATGAGATCGACCATGTCCCCACTCCTCCTATGTCTCCTACACCATTGTCAGTAGACTAACACAAAGCTATTCACATTCCTTCAGAATATATCTCTAACCTTAGCAAGGGGCTTGATGACTTGGAGAATCACCTAGAAAAGGACCTAAAGTTGGCTAGATCCGCTTTGGTTATTAGAAAAATAAAATATATGGTGGGAAAATACCGGACAAGAATAGAACTCCTAGCTAGTCTCTCCAGTTTGACTGAAGCATGTGCCCTTCCAAACAATGCTAACATTATACAAGGGGCCGCTCTCGAAGATCATGAGAGACAGTTAGGAATGTTGATGCCTACCACGTCTGTGTATATGGCTGACACAGTCCCATTGATCAACATCTCCTCTGCCTTTGAGATATCCGAAACTATCAAAGCGAACAAAATACCCTTAGTTTTCAGTTTTGCCCCTCTTGTCACCTCTAGTGGTAGAGGTTTCGATGGGATGAGTGGTGGGGGCTTTGGTAGTGGTGGTGGCTTTGGTAGCGAGGGCGACGCTGGCGGAGGTGGTTCTAGAGGAGGCCATGGTGGTGGCTTTAGTGGAGGCGCTGATGGTGATGGTGGCTGTGGCAGTGGCTCCGACGGTGGCCACATTGTTGGTTCTAGAGGTGGCTCTGATGGTGGTTCTGGAGGAGGTCCCACTAGACCTTTGTCATTCCAAGATCCTATTTTGAATGCTCTTCTTTAGAATATGGATAAGATGCAAAGACAGTTGGCGAGTCGCTCCTAAGCCTTTGCCCAGCCTATCTTTGAACCCTTCTTCTAACATAGTTCATTGTTGGTAGAAATCTTAAGTACTCCCTTCCCACAAGGAATGGAGATTCCCAAATTCAAGAAGTATGGCAGCAAAGGGGACCCAAAAATGCATGTGTCCGCCTTTATTTCCCTATGTACAAATTTCTTCCATCATGATGCGTTGATGGCAAAATTATTCCCTCGATATCTTAAGGATACATCACTCAAATGGTATTGTTCCTTGCCTGAAAACTCTATTTTCTCATTTGATGAACATGTAAATCAGTTCCTTCGACAGTTCCAAGCCAACATCAGAATAAAGATGACCTTTTCGGATCTCATCCGATGCAAGCAAGGGGATAATGAGAAGATAACTGATCTCATAGTGCGATATCAAGCTCTTTTCTCACATATCTCGTACCCGCTGCCCGATTTTGATGTGTAGAAGGTATTCATAGGGAACTTGTAGAGACCTTGGCAGGAAAGGTTCCCTCTTCTGAAATACCCTTCTTTTGCACACTTGTGTGCTACGCTACGAGAATATCAACAAACGGTAGTCTAGTTCAAAGGATCCTCCTTGCGCTCCCATTTAGAAGGGAAATCCATTGTATCGATCTCAGGAAAGGGTAAGGCTGTTGCGAATGTAGTGGCTGCTATGAATGATAATGGCCTCAGACACAACAAAAAATTCACAAAGTTACCAGAATCTTATTCTTCCATCTTATAGAGATTGCTGAAGGATACGATCATAACCTTGGAGAACCCTAAACCTATCAAGGAACCTTACCCTAGTTGGTATGATGCAAATGCCTTCTGTCAGTTCCATCGAGTCAACATATATGATACCAAAAACTATATGCACCTGTGTCATGAGATATAGGACCGCATCAAGGACGGTACCATTCATCTTGATGAGAATAAACAAAATACAAACAAATCGATAGTAAAAGTGAATAGTGAGTTACATATATACACAGATCCATTTTCGTCGCATTCTGCCAACTTAATTATTGATCTCTTCGATTCTACCACTCAGCTCGAGGCATACATTAACATGGTCATAGTTACTCCTACCACACAGTCGGTGACTAGCTCGCTGGATGTGACATTCACCTCATAGGATATGCCCTTGAACAACAAGCCCTCTCCCCTCTACATTCCTACTCGCCTCAATGACAACATTGTGATAGGGGTCTTAGTTGATCTGCAAGCTGAGTGAATGTCATTACAGAAGAGACGTTGTTGTTGAATTCATTGCAGAGGGAGGAGTACAAAGAAATGAAGTCTACCATTAGTACGCATGATGGTCTTTGTCTCAAGCTGTATGGCTCAATAACTCTATCCATCCTAATTGGACCTAGGACCGTAGAAACAGTCTTTGATGTTATTTCAGAGTCTAATTTGTTCAGGCTAAAGCTAGGCATACCTTAGCTAGCTTCCATGAATGGAATTGCCTCTGTCAATCATAAGTGTTTAAAATTCTCCCATGAAGGTGATCTACATGTGGTGTATGACACTGGATACCAGCCATTGGTGTTCCATGGGGGATACTCGTTGGATCATTTTTGGCCTTCGGTTGGTTTGCTCCCCCCAAGAACGGACCTACTTTACAAAAACTATGTGAAGTATAAGATCGGGGGCAAGGGACAATCGAAACTAACGCTTTTGGTAGTGTAGCAACAAGCACCCCCTCTTCCCGAAAAGGAAAATAGAAGCTAGTCGATTCTTGGGATGCCGCTTCTGCTCCTCTTTTTGAGGAAGAGTTTTGGATGTCTACTCCTAGATTCTACTTAAGGAGTCTGATGGTGCCTGCTTGGCACTGGCCTAAGATTAGGATTTTAGACCTCCCTACTAAACCTCCTAGACCTTATTCCTACTTGTATGGTAGAAGAAAGGGTCCCCGTTGGGAATCCTCTATGTCTCAACCTCCGTGGCCTCCTACCGCTTCTACTCCTAAAACAATAAATGGGAAGAGGCCCGCTGCTAAGGCGCTAGATCCAACTCCTATTGTTTCTCAACCTTCTCCTCCTACTCCATTTCAGGATCCTATCCCTCCACTGGAAACGACTATAGTGGACACCCCTATGGCTGTGCAAGATCCTTCCATCCCTTCACATCACCCAACCTCTAGCTCAAATATTCATAGAAACTGCCTTGTGCAGGAGCGTAAGTGTCAGAAAAAGGCCCTGGCAGCTGAGTAGGTCACTTTGCAGAGGAAGGAAGAGGAGACAACCGCCCTTGTATAAGGGCCTCTTGTTGTTTCCTCCTCTCTCCTCCCCTTTGCTTCCGCTCAATCAAGTTCAATCTTGCTTCTAGCTCCTGCTGTGAGTGCGAGTGTGCCTGACCCCAAAAAGGTGCAGGTGTTTATCTCTCCCTTGGTTGAGTCACCCCTGTTGATGTCCCTTCTAGACATCCCATCATTCCCTAAACCCATGGATATGTTGAATACTTTGGTGGTATCCGCCACTGTTTTCTCCTCCTCTTCCTCTACGACTCTCGCCTTGTTTGTGGGGAGTTCACATCCCTCGACGAATCCGAAGGTAGAGGTTAGACCCTCCAAAAATGGAGGGCGTAAGAGGATACCACCTTCTTTGAAAGGTGGTCCTACGCTAGCTTGTTTCGTCCTAGTGACAATAAGCCTCAGATTCCCCTGAGTTTTTCATCGCTCCCAAATCACTCGGTGAGCCAATCGGTGAATCTCTAGCATCATCTTCCCCATCCGTTGAGGTACGACATGGCACTCCTACAAAGTGCATGTTCAACTCTCTAGATGAGGTCCCAACCTTGTCAATGATCTTTGTAAAATAGCTAACCATAGCTCCACAAGAGCCTAGTGGAGGAAACCTTATGGGGCCTTCTTCCTTAGCCCTTATTGTGGGAGGGTCCGAAGCTCCTCCCCTTAATATTCCACCACTGTAGGCTCGTATGCCTTCTTATAATGATCTAGATTGGGAAGCAGGCGACCTGTTGGTTGATGAGGGTTAGGGGGAGGCCTCTTCTTTATCTTTAGATTAGATGTGTGTGTGTGTGTGTGTGATGTGTTCCTCCTATACTTGTGCTATGTGTTCCTAGATGACCCTTGTCACCCTTGTTGGTGCTTGGATATAGGAGTGATTTTGTGTCGTGAACCTTCTTCTATTTGTATCATAATTCTTCCATGTTTGTGTTTGACTTTCGGAAAATTAGGGACAATGCAAAGTGTTGGGGGCATTTAGGCTTCCCTTCCATGTTGACCCAATTTTTTATTTTTTATTTTGTCTTCTCATGCATTCTTCACATGGTATGATATAGTAAGGGGTTGATGACAGTTCATTTATATACTATTACTATACTTATATATATTTATGAGAAACTCTGGCCTTGAAATATCATATCACCCCTGTGTCTCTTGTCCGTGATGTTTCTATTTCTCTTTTGCTCTTTTATCTTTCTCTCTTCTTTGCTTGGGTTGTCCCTCAAATGTGTGACAATGCCACTTTCATAATGTTTCAATTTTCAGAAAAAATATTCATTGCTAATGAATCTTTTCTCAGAAATCCTTGTAAAACATTTTTTCAAAAATCAATTTACAACTTGGAACCCTAACAAAACATGTTTCCTTCGTCATGGGTTCATAAAGAAAGAGCTTGAAAACTTTCCTCCGAGGAGGGAGCAACTTTTCCTGCGGGAAAATCCTCGACCTTCCCCTCGTGAGGGGGAATTTTCTCCCTTTCGAATTCCTTGATGAAGTGATCATCTTTCGAAAGGATTCCTTTTGTTGAATCACTTCTTACACTTTCAAACAATGCATCTATTGAGTGGACCTCTTTTCTTTTGAAGGGTTCCCGAGAGACCCCTTTGAAAGCCTTCCAATCCGCTAACTGTCTGCGTGAATGTTTTCTTGCATGGTTGCTCTGTGTTTCTTGGCATGTTTTATCTGTGAATTAACATGTCACTTTGTAGGTACACCTATGAAGCCTCTTTCTAACTCTGTGGAGTCCCATTACATCTAGGTTTCCTCCATGTGAGATATCTTGGGGGATGCCTCCTTGCAGGTCTACGAGCCTATGAGGCACTTAATTATTTGGGCTTCCTTCATGTGAGAGATCTTGGGGGTTTCCTTCTTGCAGGTCTATGGGCTTGTAAGGCGCTTACTTCTCAGGGATTCCTTCATGTGAGAGATCTTGGGGGTTTCCTTCTTGTAGGTTTGCGGGCCTGTGAGACGCTTTCATCCTATGGGATTTGTCCATTGGTCCAAGGGCCTTCGGTGTACTTTGTGCAACTTCATAGTTTTTGCGGGGCTATGGAGTCTTTTTGTTCGAAACTCCCCAGGGAGAGTACCTATGGAGTCTTTTTCCTACCCTGCACTTTCAAGTTCGCAAAATCATGGTCTGCTTCCTTGACAGTTCAGGTATACATTTCTAACCCTACTACCTCTTCGATCTACTTTACCAAAGCACTCATCAGTACTCGTGCTCGCTAAAGTGGGGGAAAAATGTATAGGAGTGAATTTTCACCCCTTACACAAATTCCCCTTTCACATACCCTCACCTTAGAAAATAAAATCCGAAGGAAAAATTCCACATCACCCAATTTCCTTCCATCCACTTGGCATCTATCCTTTGTGTCAGTGAGAGAATATTTGTAGGAGATGAATGCGCGACACATGGACATCTGCACAGTGCATCGCTGTCCCTGACAGATTCCTGTGTTTGGAGTTGGCAGAGGTGTTACACACCTGATTAGGGTCAAATTGTAACGTCCCTCTTCGACCAACTGACCTAAAAATGACAGATTCTTCCTCATTCTTCCTTCAAATGCATCCATTTCACTTCATTTGTCTCTATAGAAATTCTCTTGAACTCTCTAAGCAATTCCTCTTCATTCTTTCACTCTCAAGCAACATTCTAGCATTCCCCTTTTGAGCATTGCAACAACAACTCTCCATCAACTCCACATTGCAAGTGTGAGGCCATTACAGATGTTGCGAGCTTGGAGTCTTGCGAGACCTCCCTTCACCACAATTACATCGGTGTTGACTTTTCCAAGTTCGTAGCTTGCTTTCTCCTTCCATTGGATAGCGAGCTTTCAGGTGGATGTGGTAATGCTTCGCTCCTCTCCTTTGTGATTTGATTGAGTAGCATAATATTGTTTGAAGTGTTCTATGCTTCCTCTTCTTTCCTTTATCACATATTCTACTCCATTGCTTTCTGGCTATCCATGGAAGTGGAAACACCAAAACAAGGGTCTGAATGAGGCAGGCCCCTATACACCCCCAACAATTTTCCCTATTTTTTGTGTGTAGGTGGACATACGTGTGGAGCTAGCTGGCGAACTAGCACTTCTATGAGATCATCTTCATCACCCTAGTTCTTATTTACTTGCTTTATCATTTTAGTATTTATTTCCAATACTTTCTCATTATGTTTTTACCATCTAGATTAACTAGCTAGGCCATCAGTAGGTTTTTCGATAGTTTTTGCTATGTTTATTATTTTCTAACTGTACGGAGGCCAGTGCCCCTGAGAGACGCCAACACACTGTGCTGTCGTCCTTGAATAGAGAGCTGTCTGAGACAATACCGACTCCAAAAACCAACTCGCCTAGCCTAAACATGAACTCGGGTTTGAAGAGTGACAAAAGTACTACATAACGCTCTTCATTCTCGATCCTTATCCTTTTAGAGTGAGGTGAGTTAGGGAAGCCCTTCACTCTTAGCTCTCCGTGACCTGGAGCCTTGGTGTGGTTGGTCACCCTCTCTTACATGTAATATATTTTTCATATTCATGTTAAGTTTAGGGCCCTTTTTAATAAAATAGAATTAATTGTGCCTTAATTAGGGTGTTGTAAAGTGTATCTTTAAACCTTCACACTAATCTAGGGATTTATTAATTAATTAAGGTTAATTATCCTTAATTGGCCCCTTTAATTCAAATCCAAGCCTAATTAAATGTAAATTATGAGGGATAAAATCTAACATTCATAAATGCCATTACACAACACTCAACTTTGGAATATGTGTGTCCTAGGTAGGTGACCTAGGACCCATTTTCCATAGGGTGAATGGGTCCTCACTTAGTCCTATGACCCTGATTTTACATAACATTTCACCTTGTCCAATGTGTGTCCTAGGTAAGTGACCTATGACCCATTCGCCCTATGGAAAATGGGTCCTCACTTAGACTTAGGATCCCTCTTTGAAGTATTTTTTTGGTGGTATTTTAATGATTTCAAATCTATAATTCAATGTTGGCTTGTGATATTTGAATTTCGAGAATTAATGATAAACTATGTATAAATACAAGGTTATTTCACATAGTTTCATCTAAGCTTTCAAGTGTTCAAGTCCTAATAGAAAATTTATGAGATCAAGAGTATTCAAGAGCATTTCTAAGGCATTCAAGGGAAAATTTGTAGAAGAGTATTGCAGCAATCAAGATTCCATTGTCATGTTAAAGATGTATTGCATCATGCATGCTGTTTGAGCTAATATGGTGATGTAGTGTTCAAGATCAATCAAGCATATTAAAAGCATTGTTTCACATCAAATTTCATGATCAAGATCTACATTTATTGAGGCCACTTCATGCTAGATTGAAAATTTATCCAAGGTTCAAATAAGGTGTGGTGAGTTGTGACATTGCATTTGTTCATTCATCCTTCCTTTCATGCTTTTATTCATTACAAGGTTTAATTACCAAAACGAGGTTTGACCAAGGCAAACCCCTATTCCCTAACAAACAAAATTTCTCTCTCTTTAATGTGTGATTGTAGATTTTAGGTTGAAGATAATTTGAAGGGAAAAATTGAAGAAAATTGCAAAATTTTCAAAGTTGCAAGAAAAGTTGTCAAATCACAGAAACTGATCTACATGTTTTATTTTTGACTTTTTGACAATGAACAACTGGAATTTGGGAGTGCAGACTGAGCCGAACATAACTCAAAAATTGATTTTTTGGAGCCCTAGCCAAGACCCATTTACCATAGGGTGAATGAGTCCTCGGTGAGGTTTGAAAAAAAGCATCTTTGGTGATAGGTACATAGCATTTTACCCTTTCCAAATTGTTATCCTCGAATCTTGCAATGCTTCATTCACGAGATAACCCTCTATGAAACTCATCCATTTCGTAGTTTCGTGTACTTTAAGAATGCAAAATAAGGAAAATTTTGATTCACCTCGATGCGTAGTCCAAAACCTCAAATAGTCCATTTGAGCATTTCCCATCGTTTGTCTTTTGAAGACCTTTGAAACAAATATTTTTGTCAATCCCCACTCCTTGGGAGTTAGTCAATTTTTCACTCATGTCGGAGCGCTAATTTTTAGCACTCCTATATGAGCCTTATGTTTGAAAAAACATCTCCAAGTGTTGGAGCAGTGAAAATCACTGCTCCTACACTTTACACTCAGTCCTTAAATTCACAAGCGGTGAAAATCACCGCTAGAGCATTTTTCATTTTGACAACTCTTTTACACGCACAAGCAGTGATTTTCACTGTTAGTGCATTTTCCCTCCTTAATGTACTCCGTCATTAATGCAACTTGAGTTGCATTAAGGATACTTTTCTAATGACTCAAATAAAGTTTTTTTAGGTTATCTATCCTCATTCTAATTTTCCATTCTCTCTTCCTCCTTGTGCTAATCATTTCCCAACCTCTAGTGGATCTGCATTTGAAGATTTTTCGAGCATCTAAAACAGGGTTTTGCATTTTGACAGGTATGTTTTTATCTTTCTTCTTCATCGTAGTTTTTCCTTCTCTTTGCTTTCAAAACTTTGATTATTTTACAGGCCTTGCTCATACATTATCTCTGTTAGGGTTTGTGGGGTTTAGTTTTCATTTCTCTATTTATTTTAATAAACCCTGCTCATTGTGTTTCCTCTATTAAGGTTTGTTAGTTTTTGCTTTGAAAACGTGCCATGCCTTTCTTTGTATCATTTATTTGCACATTGCTTTGGGTATGTTTTTTCCCGCACGTTTTACTTATCTTTGTGCATCTTTTTGTGATGCTTTTCCATCGAGTTTTCCCATACTGTCTAAGTGGTTAAAATTTTAGTTCTAGCAAATTAAAATGATGAAGCTTCAACATTTTCATATTATCATTCTTCTCACATGTTCGAGTGGGATTTTTCATCGCTTGAACATTGTTAGATCTTCCCCCACTTGTCAAAGCGGTGAAAATACCCACTATTACACTGAAGTTTTTCTCTAACTTTGAGATGTAGAAGCGGTGAAAATCACCCCTCCTACATGGAGTGTCTTTCCTCTCAAATTCTGAAGTGGTGAAAAAGTCTACTTGTACACATTGACCTACATCAAGCAAGACATGCTCGAGCGGTGTTTTTCAGTGCTCGAGCATGAAGTAATCCTTCCCACATATGCACTAGCGTTAATTTTTAGCGCCCCAACACTTTTACTTCCCAAAGTGCTAAACGCATGTAGGAGCACTGTTTTTCAATGCTACTACATGCAAATTGACTTCTCAAGATGTAGGAGCGCTGATTTTCAGTGCTCCTACACAAAAAACAATTTTTTACTATAACACTCAATAATCACTCCATTTTCTCTCTGAACCTCATTTCATCGCCAATGCTTCATTTTCTGTACTCCATAGCTCATTTGCACTTGCTCCAAATTGCATGCTTGCTTAACGCTTTCCAATAACACATTTTCTCCTAACATCTGCTAATCCATTACTCTTGCTGTTCCTCTCAAGCTCTCATTAGGTGATCCCTGAAGGTGACATTCCTTGATCTTTGGTATTTTTAGATGACAACCAAAAAGCCTTCGTCATCTTCTAAGAAGGAGGGCACAATGAAGTACAAATATCAAGGTGTGTTTCCACCTACTGTTGTGCTCTCAAAGGTGGATGAAATCAAAGATTCAGAAATTGGTCATCAAGACATGGAAGACTTTGTGAAGATAACTGAGAAGAAACCATTAGAGGAAGATTTGAGATCTATTGTTCGTAGTAACTTTCATTTGGTATCTACATTCCCAACTGCTGCTCATAACACAAAGTTTGTTCTCCAAGTTGCATCTCATTACATCCAAGAAGAAAGAAGTGTCAGAGATTCCTCGGGACAAATCATGATGAGATTAGATCTTGAATTTTTTGATATTGTTTTCAGGGTTCCACACATGGAACAATATACAAAAATCTCAATTCAACAAGCACAGGAGGTCTATGATAAGGACCCAAATAAAGCTAAAATGTTTATTAATACTCAATGGTTGAAATCTCCAAGGCCTACTATCTCAAGATGGCCTAAAGGGCTTCCTCGAAGTGATTTCAAAGAGGATGTTAGGGATATGATTACTCTCCTGAGTAGGGTGAAAGGCTTGCTTGAATCATGCCATTTTCAAGATTGGAAGTATGAGTACATTCGTATCATTAGGAGAAGGAAAGCACATATATATTGGGGGACTCAAATAAGTGGTAAAATTCATGAATAGTTGATGAATGTGCCAACCACTTTGAAATTTTACATGACTTCGTATTTAATATATGCTGCTGCAGTTATGAGGCAATTTCCAGGGTTGTCTACAAAAGGAAACATACATGCTGTACCAATGTATGATTTCTATTATCAGTTGAAATTAAGAGAAAATCTTAAACATTTCAGAAGATTCATAGATGCTTTCTTTGCACCCTTACTATTCACTTTTGATCTAACTCTTGAAAAGAAAAGAGTATCAGATGAAGCCTACAAAGTTGTTAGTAAGGTAGGATGTATCTTTTTTAAATTTACAACCTTCACATATTTGAGAGTAGGTTGTTATTCTGGGTGTCCATATATGTTACCTAGACATCCCTCAGACAAGTGGATACTAATGGATCTATGCAAACAATTGATCTTGGTCCATAACGAACATCAGAGAATTCACAAGCTAGGTTTTAGGTTTCCACTAACTATTGGGAGATACACTATTCATAGTGTACAAAAAGCAAAGTCAGTTGCTGCAGAAATGAAAATCATGACTATAGACATATAAGTATAGATTTGAATTTGACTACCGAGATGTGAATAGGAAACTAAAGAAAGATCATCAAAATGTCTACTGCTTTGAAGATATATGGGTAGACTGCAAAGATGAAGAAGACATTTGTAGAATGGATTTTTGCAGATTGACAATAGAGCAGATCAAAGATCTTGGTGAAGCTGATATTCTAGAGGATTTCAAATATCCTGGCGACATCATGAATTCTTCTTATGAAGAGGATGAAATTGCTAGGATGCCTTTACCTCCAATACAATGGTCTAAGAGAGAAAGTGTTTCTATTAGAGAAAGAATTGCCCCTATTTGCATAATACAACTGAATGGTTGCATAGGCATGGATTTCAAATGAAATCTTTCAGGATAGAATCAGAAGGAGAAACACTGGGAGTAGAAACTAGTCAACGGCAAGGGCTCCGTACAAAAACAAGCATGCGAAAACTCCCTCTTCTTCTCAAAGAGGTCCTAAGATCAGGTTTACTTTTGGTAAAAGTGCAACACAAACAGTTGAACAAGAGGAGGCCATGCAATTAGAACAAGCACATGTAGAAGGAAAGGAGCTTGCTTCTGAGGAACAATCATCCAAAGAAGAAGAAGAGAATGAAGGTGAATAATCAAGAGAATCTGATAAGGAAGAATTAGATGAGGAGAAATCTTCAGAAGACAAAGGTGAAGAAGAAGGTAATGAGGAGGAACTCATGCATGATGGTGAACAACCTCTATCTCCCTATGAGAATATTGTTGAGGATCTTCCTCGAACATCATCGCCTTTTACTTCAAATATCCATCATACCCCTTCAAATCATACCACTCCTCCACCTCCTCTTCCTACCTCACCTCCTCCTACAACAACCATACATGCAGTGGATGTTTCCATTCCCCCTTTAGTATCAACGGTTCTTACCACTCCCCCTGTAGTTTGAAACTTACAAACTATTGATGTCTCTTTGAGTTCTCCCTCATCCATTCCTAGTTTTTCATCTTCATCATTTGATATCTCTTCTGAGGCTGAATTTCATAGGTTCATGAATGAGTCTTTGTAGGATCCACTTGTGTTGCAATCCAATAGAGCTATCATGAATGATACTACCCTGATTGTTACAATATAAACCATTCCTATAGAAGTGGCTGCAATGCAGGAATTGACTGTAAGTCAAGAAGAATATACTTCATCTCTTCCACATTGGCTAATCTCACAAGTGTCAAAGCGCAAGAAACAAATGATCTCCCCAGATGAGTTTGACTTCGAAGAGATAGTTCCTCCAAAATCCAAGGGAAAGAAGAAGGCTAAAGTTCATTCAAGGCTTCATATTGACAAATCAGGTCACAAGTTTGTCGATATTGGTTTACCTCCACATGAGGAAGGGGATGTAAACATGGAAGATTACATTGTCACAAGAGTTCAACTTGGAAAGGTAACAAATGCTTGTGCAAAAGAAGATGCATAAGTGGTCTTGAATGCATTGTCAGGAAGGCTTGATAAGATGGAGCAGGCTAGAAACATGTACAAAGATAAATTTGAGCGTTATGCATCAGTTTTAAGGAAGATTGTAGTCTCTTCATAGAATGTGCAACCTATGGCCATGGTGCACATTGAGGAACCAATAGTGCAAAAGGTGGAGAAGTTTGTCTCCAAGGGTAAGGTGTTTTATGATTTCATTGATGAGATAATAGAACATGGCTCATAGCTCATAGTTGTTGCAGATGAAAAGATTGCTCAAGTAGCCAAGTTGAAAATAGAGCTTGAGAAAGAAGAAAACACACTTTCTGAAGATCAGAAAGAAATGGAAAGATGTATTTTATTTTGGTCACAAATGAAAGAGGCAAAGCTGAGTAAATTAGCGGAAGTTGGGTGATCCTTGACAAAGAGAAGTATGTGGAAATAAGAGAATCTCTTAAGAACTGCATACAAGTGATCAAATCCCTCATCGAGGATGTCAAGCAAGTACAAGAAGATGTCGAAGGACATCGTGTCGTCATAGTGAATGGAATTGAGGAGTTACTAGGTAAGCTCCTTGATTGTAATCATACTTTCCTCCTGGTTAGTGAGATTGCTCAAATATTCAAGGAAGCTATCATGAAGCAAGTGGAAGATGAAGGTTTTTGAAAGACTTCCATGCACGCCATATGTGATGTACAACTTTCTCTTGACTGTCTCAAGACACATCTAGATAGATTCAAGAAAATTTTCTCATCTGCAAGAAGATCAATCACAAGAGTTCATACCATTGTGGATTATACAGTTGGTCTAGATGAGGCATTCATAATGGAGACAAAGAAGAAATATGAAGACTTCCACGCCCAATGCAAGTAACCATAAAGACTTCTTGTATCTCCAGTGTTAGATAGTTTTATGCTTTCATTTTTTCATTTTGTAAATAGGTTTCAACATCTTATATGTCATTTTGAAATATGTAATTACATGTAAAAATAGAGATGTTTTCCTATAATGGTGGACAACATTTTTTTAATAAGTCGACTGGTTAGGTGAGATTTTCCTAAATTTTCTCACCTAATTTTCCTAGATTTTCTCATATGATTTTCCTAGATTTACTCTCCTCTCTCATCTATAAATAAGAGAGGGTTCTTTGGTAATGAGGACCTTTTTTTTATCTTTTGCAACGAAGTGCTGCCCATTTGAGAAGCAAATACATGAAACTTTGTGTTCATTTTTGTGAATCTAAATTTGATCAATAAAGAAGTGAAGTTGCATACCAAAATTTGTTTTGGGAACAAATTATTTTATGGCTTGATAGAAGTGGTAGTGATTAGTAATTGAGATCTTAAGGGCTTTGAGTAAATTTGTGTAAACTTTGAGTTACAATCTTTACTTAAATTTGTGATATTGATTGAATACTATTTGAGAATTCTCTATAAGACTTTGTGCTTATATTTATTCATGTTGTTCGTGGATCTATCATGGAGTATATAGAAGACTTTGTGCTTCTCATACAACACTGGTTACTATCTTTAGGAATTCATTGTTGGAAGCTATGGAACGACTTTGTGCCTTCGTGATCTTTTCTTATTTTATCATTTATCGTTATCATGCCAGTATTCCTAGGCTTCGCTTTACAAGATAGGAATATTGGAATTACTGCTTTTGTTTTTAGTTTGAAGTTGTATCGAATCAAGAACTTAAAATCATAAAGCATTGTAAAACATATTCTCTGAAAAAAGAGAGAATCATGAATGTGACACACCCCCATATCTTTGTTGTAGTGTACATTATTGTGAATACTTAATTAGTTTTACTTAGTTTCAATAAGCAGTAAGAAGGGAACCTCCCCTTTATGAGAGGAAAGATTGTATCTCACACAAATTTGGTTGAAATTAAGGTTTTTGTAATATGTTAAAAAGGGATTACATAAATTTCACCCAATAGTTTTTTGGTGACTCTGCTAGGGAACGATACACGCAATTGAAGCCTCACGATTTTGATTGAAGTAAATAAGCTTTCCAGTATCTTATTGTGATCTTGTGTATTGTTATTTTTAATATCTCTCTTGTTTGCATGTACATTTTGGCTGGTATAAGATATACACGAGGTTTGAGGGCTCATGGAGTGGTGGATCCATTTTTTGAATCATTGCAACATAACTTCCATCTTGCTCTTCCATGAGCAAGGTCATTGTTGTAGTGCACTGCAAGTTATCCTCTATGAAGACTAAGATCTCCTCTTCCGAGTGAATCTTCTGTTTTCCATAAGGTTCCAGTTCAAGTACCTGTTGTGCAACATATCATGGATGCACCACCTGTAGGACCTTGGGGAAATTCTTTCCGTCCCCTCAGTTTGGCCACACCTCTGCATGAGCTTCCACATGTCTCAAGAAAGCATATTTCAAAGTTTCTAGGCGACAAAAAATGACATCTCGATGAACACATTGATACCTTTTACATTGTTTGTAGTGTTCTTGGCATGGAACATGAAGATGTTGTTGTGAGACTGTTCATTGAATCTCTACAAGGAGTTGCTGCTGAATGGTTTTATACTCTTCCAACAGCTTCAATCACTAATTGGAACACTCTTCACACCAAGTTTGAAGAAAGGTTCAAACCTACTGAATACGCACACATCTTATTAGCGCAGCTTACAACCATGCGAAAAGAGGCCCATGAACCCATGCGTGAGTTCATGGATAAGTTTAATAAGCTAGTGACAAGGATCCCAATGGTGGAAAGACCAAAAAATCATAATTTAAAGTGTTTCTTCATCAATACACAACTCCCCAAAGTAAGTTTTTTCTTGTGTAGGGAAGCTCTTGCCAATGTTGAAGCAACTCAACAATTAGCCACCAGTCTTGAAGATGACATGATCCTTTCTGGAGAAATAAGAATGAATACCAACAACAAGAAGAAGATGCAAGCATCAAGATCTTCAGCTTCTAATGCTAATGCTTCTAATGCTAATTCTAATTTTGCTGATCCTAGGGTTTAAAGGTTGGCAAACAAAATCTTGGCTTTGAAAAAGAAAGTTTCCAATAATAATACTTATAAGGATGTTTCAAGAAGGAATTTTCCTAACTATGCTAGAAATAGAAATTAGAATCATCTTCCAACGCCACAAGGAAGACTTGCACTTGAAGCTCCACTTACTAATACTGTAGTGGGATACTATGAGGCTGAACAAGATGAATATGCACAACCAGATTATCCTACGGAAGAAAGTGCTAATCTCTTTCAAGATGAAGAAATAGAATCAGCTGGTGACTCCATTATTGGCTATTTGCAAATGGAAAATGAATTTGATGATGACTTAGTGATGGATGCATATGTTGTCTTTATGCAACAACAACAAAATCAACTTGATCAGACTCAAACTACTGCTCCAACGACGAAGGAGAAGCCACCAGTTACCATTGCCAAAAGAAGGTCTCCTCTACCTTGACAACCAAAAAATGTAGCAAATAAACAAGTGTTGCCCGTCCCCCTCCGTCAGTTCCTACTATTCCAAAAGCCAATCTCTAGGTTTCTAAGACTAGTGTACCTTTTGTTAAACCTATTAGTGAAGTTACCACGCCCACTTTACAATTTTTTTTCCAAGCTTTTGACATCATTGATCATGCCAAGAAAACAAAGATCCAAATGCCAAAAGATGAATACCTCAAAGTGAATCCTGACCAATTTGATAGACTTGTCAAGTTCGTAAAGGATAAAGGAATTACTCCAAGTAAGGATCCATCTCCTGATATTCTTGCTGCCCCAAAGCCCAAGACACCACATAATAACCTTGTTTCTACTCCTCTAGATGCCTTTGGATGTATTGATCCATTATTTATTTCTTTACTTGTTAATGGATTTAAGTTAAGCAATTGTGTCATAGATTCTGGTGCATCAGGCAATGTGATGCCAGCCAAGGTAGCTACTGCCTTGGCCTTGGACCCAACAAAAACTTTTAACCATTGTTTTTCCATGGAGAACAAGCAAGTACCTCTAATTGGACAAATCAAAGATGCACAATATGCATTCGCTACATATCCTGAAAATAAGATCAAGATGACAGTTCTAGTAGCTGATGTGCCAGCGTCTAATGGAATTCTCCTTGGATGTAATTTTTGTAAAGATGTTGGAGGTGAGCTGAACATGGACATGTTTGAAGCCAGGATACTTGTGAAAGGCATAATGCAGAAATTGATTCCTGAAAGGGTCAAAATTCTCAGTAACACAATTTGATGATCCAAGGGCTCAAATTTTGTTTGAGTCTTTAGGTGTTGGAACATATTATTTGCAAACAAAAGAAGTTGTTGAATCTTCAACAAGACATGAGTTGGAGAGTGTTGATTCTTTTTCAAAAAATGAGTCATCATCAGATAATTTGTCGATCTCAAATCATGAAGCTTCACCAAATGATGAAGCTACAAATTTTAATATTGTCGGTCTTGGCAATCCAAATGGTGTTTAGCTATTTGAGTTCGATGGTAGTTGTTCTTCCACTGGTTTTGGAGCTAGAATTTTTTTATTTCCTCCAAAGGAATTTTTTTTCCTTTCTCTTTCAAATTACAATTTGATAACACTAATAACACTGCTGAATATGAAGCTTTGTTATTAGGAATGCAAGTTGCATGTAAGAAAGGTATCAAGAATCTTCATGCACAGGGTGATGCTGAGTTGATAGTTTATCAGGTAAGGAATTTGTATCAAACAAAAAATGACAGACTAAGGCATTATCACAATCGTGTTTGGGATTGTATTGAAGAATTTGATGCTTTTGATATTTCTGTAGTTCCAAGGGAATACAATGATAGAGTTGATTATTTAGTAGTTTCAACCACACTCTTGATACCGCATAAATATTTTCATGGTTCTACCTTTACCATTGAGTTGGTCTTTCGCCCAAGTGTTCCTAACAATTAAGATAATTGAAATATTTTTAATGACGATAATCAAATTGTTGCCTTTTTGGAGAAGGAATTTTTTTTTGATGAATTGTACTTTGAAGGAAGTGATTCTCCACATCAAGAATCCATTTATGATATGGATCCAGTTATAGGCGAAGAGTTCCTACAACTCAAAGGGAATAAAATTCCTAAGGGGTTGGTATCCCTTGAGAAACTTTTTGATAAGCATGATCGCTATGTCAAGAAAAAAATCTTAGATTATGATTCATCTAATGAGGTTGAACAGATTAAATTAGGAACTGAAGTAGATCCTAAGATGGTAACATTGGTAAGTGTTGCACAATTGAAGAAAGAAAGCAGTTTGCTAAGTTGTTATGAGAATATATGGATGTCTTGGCATATTCATATGAAGATCTAAAATCTTTCCGAACAAAGGAGGTGCAACATGATATTCCACTTAAGATTGGAGCATTGCCTTATAAAAAAAAGAAAAGGAAATATAACCCAAATATTTCTGGAACGATCCTTGCAGAGGTTCAAAAGATGTTGAATGCCCAAATTATATTCCCTATTCATCATTCAACATGGATAGCAAATATTGTTCCCGTTCATAAGAAGAATGGTGAGATTAGTATTTGTGTGGATTTCTGAAATCTGAATCAATTATTCCCAAGGATAATTATCCTCTTCCAGTAATGGATCAGGTTCTTCAAACCATGATCAGATCCAAAATGCTCTCCATGCTGGATGGTTTTTCTGGTTACAACTAGATTGTAGTCAATTCAAGTGATCAACACAAGATGACCTTTACAACACCATGGGGTACCTTTGCATATCACATAATTCCTTTTGGTCTTATCAATGCTGGTGCCATGTTTCAACGAGCTATGGACTTGGCTTTTCGTGATGTGCTAGGTAAGTTCATTATGGTATATCTTGATGATCTTACGATTTTTTTTCTAAAAAACGTCATGAACATTTTTATCATCTGAAGCAAATCCTAGAGAGATGTCGACGACATGGTATTTCCTTGAATCCCAAGAAGTCAATTTTTGGGGTTATAGAAGGTAAGCTCCTTGGTCACATGGTGTCCACAAAAGATATCAAGATTGACTCAAAAAGAGTCAAAAGTATAGAATCACTTACTTTTCCATCAAGTAAGAAAGCTGTTAATTCTTTCTTTGGAAAGGTGATTTTTCTACGAAGATTCCTTCTGGATTTTGTACAAAAGACTCGTCATATTGTTAATATGATGAAAGGTACTACTAATTTTCATTGGATGACATAAGGAAAAGCTGCGTTCGGTGATATCAAAGAGGCTATTGCTCATGCACCAGTGTTAGTCTACCCAGACTACACGAAGGAATTCATCATGTATAGTTATGCTTCTGAGCATACACTTTCAACAATTTTGGTGCAAGATAATAGTGAGGGTTTTGAATCCCCAATTGCATTCATTAGCTGTCCTCTAAAAAATTATGAACTGAAATATTCCCAAATGGAAAAAAATGCTTTTTTTATGGTTAAGGCAGTAAAGCATTTCTAGTTTTACATAATTAACAACCATGTTAAATTCTTGGTTCTAGATTCAACTATTAAGTCTATCTTGACACAACATGAGTTTGGGACAAAAAGAGGCAATTGGATTGCCAAGATTCAAGAATACGACTTGGACATCAAGCCTACCAAATTGATATGTGGGCAAGGTTTGTGTCAGCTCATTGCTGAAAATAATCCTTATGGATAAGTTTTAGAGACTGAAGAGGTAGATCCAAATGAACTTCCAATGGTGTTATTCGTCAATACTACTAATGAGTGGTATTCCAACATTTCCCATTTTCTCACTTATGGGGAATGTCCTGATCATTTGAATCCAAAGGAGAAAAGAACCACCAAAATTGAAGTCAACAAATTTTGTCTTATGGGACGATGGTTTGTACAAGCATGCATTGGATGGAACTTTCTTGTGTTGTGTTGATGAAGAACAATAGGAAAAATTGTTGAAGTCATATCATGAATTAACATATGGAGGACACTTTTTAGTGCTAGTTACCTCCCACAAGATCCCGAGAGAAAAGTATTATTGGCCTACACTTTTTCAAGATGCGTACTCTTGGGTGCGTAAATGAGAGCTATGTCAATAGTTCATAGGTAGACCCTTTTCCTAATTGGCCAGCTTTTCCTTTGAAACGGTTGCCACCAAGACCTACCCTTTTATGATCAAGCGGTGTTTTTAGCACTTCATGAAGTAATCACCCATAATCTACATGCACTATGAGCTAACGTTTGTGGCACAAAGCTTTGTATGATGCTTTGTGGGCAGATATTTAACTCCAAAGCATGCAATTGGAATCTCCTGTTTCAACTCTTGTATGGGTTAAATGTTGAAATTCCAATCACATTAGAACTTCCCACTCTCAAATTGGCTAAGGCCATTAAAGATGAGACTTTTGACAGTTTAGTTGATAAGTGGATAATGTATCTCTCCAAATTGGAGGAAAAATGAGTTGAGGTGGCCAACTATATAACAAAGCATCAAGAACAAGTTAAAAATCTTTTTGACAAGAAATCCAAGTCTCGTGAATTTCAAGTTGGCGATCTTGTTCTCTTGTGGGACAAGTGAAGAGAGCCAAAAGGTATGCATGGAAAGTTTGATTCACTATGGACAAGGCCTTTCAAAATTCACTAGTTACATGGGGAAAATAGCTTTCTCTTGGCATACGAAGATGGGACTGAGGTAAAAAAGATGTTCAATGTAAATATTTTATAGTCCTTGTGTCTTTTTGTTTTCTAAGTATTTTTGAGTCTTTTTATTTTTTGTCACCTGATTCTATGCCCAATGGATGGATAAAGGCACTTGGAACCTAGAGTTCTTCTCCCCTCAATCGTTTCTAAGAATGATTGAAGGAAGCTCCCCAACTAGAGCCGGCTGCTATCCTCGAATCTAGCAATCATGTACATCAAGCATGCAAAATTTCAAGAGAAATGAATATTTTTGTCAACCCCCACTCCTTGGGAGTTAGTCAATTTTTCACTTATGTCAGAGCACTGATTTTTAGTGCTCCTACATGAGCCTTATGTTTGAAAAAGTATCTCCAAGTGTTGGATCGGTGAAAATCACTGCTCCTACACTTTACACTCAACCCTTAAATGCACAGGTGGTGAAAATCACCGCTAGTGCATTTTTCATTTTGACAAGTCTTTTACATGCACAAGTGGTGATTTTCACCGCTAGTGCATTTTCCCTCAATGTACTCTGTCATTAATGCAACTTGAGTTGCATGAATGATCTTTTTCTAATGACTTAATAAAGTTGTTTTAGGTTATCTATCCTCATTCTAATTCGCCATTCTCTCTTCCTCCTCATGCTAATCATTTACCAACCTCCAGTGGATCTGATTTTGAATATTTTTCAAGCATCTAAACCAAGGTTTTGCATTTTGATAGGTACTCTTCATTATTTTATAGGCCTTGCTCATACATTATCTCTATTAGGGTTTGTGGAGTTTAGTTTTCATTTCTCTGCCTTGATCATTGTGTAAAAAACATGCCCTGTACCATTATTTTGCATGTTGCTCTGGGTATGTCTTTCCCCGCGTGTTTTACTTATCTTTGCACATCTTTTTGTGATGCTTTTCCATCGAGTTTTCCCATACTGTCGAAGTGGTTAAAATTTTAGTTCTAGCAAATCAAAATGATGAAGCTTCAACGTTTTCATATCATCATTCTTCTCAAATGTTTGAGCGGGATTTTTCACCGCTCGAACATTGTTAGATCTTCCCCCACTTGTCAAAGCGGTGAAAATACCTGCTATTACACTGAAGTTTTTCTCTAACTCTGAGATGTAGAACCAGTGAAAATTATCGCTCCTACATGGAGTGTCTTTACTGTCAAATGATGAAGCGGTGAAAAAGTCCGCTTGTACACATTGACCTACATCAAGCAAGACATGATCAAGCGGTGTTTTTTAGCACTCGAGCATGAAGTAATCCTTCCCACATATGCACTAGCGCTAACTTTTAGCGCCCCAACACTTTTACTTCCCAAAGTGCTGAACGCATGTAGGAGTGCTATTTTGTAGCGCTACCACATGCAAATTAACTTCTCAAGATGTAGGAGAGCTCATTTTTAGCGCTCCTACAAAAAAAAAGTTTTTTACTATAACACTCTACAATCACTCCATTTTCTCTCAGAACCTCATTTCATTGCCAATGCTCCATTTTTTGTACTCTATAGCTCATTTGCACTTGCTCCAAATTGCCTGCTTGCTTCACGTTTTCCAACAACACATTTTCTCCTAACATATGCCAATCCATTATTCTTGTAGTTCCTCTCAAGCTCTCATCAGGTGATCCCTGAAGGTGACATTCCTTGATCTTTGGCATTTTTAGATGACAACAAAAAAGCCTCATCATCTTCAAAGGAGGGAAAAATGAAGTACAAATATCAAGGTGTGTTTCCACCTACTGTTGTGCTCTCAAAGGTGGATGAAATCAAAGATACAAAAATTGGTCATCAAGACATGGAAGACTTTGTGAAAAGAATTGAGAAGAAACCATTAGAGGAAGATTTGAGATCTATTGTTCAGAGTAATTTTCATTTGGTATCTACATTCCCAACTGCTGCTCATAACACAAAGTTTTTTCTCCAAGTTGCATCTCATTACATCTGAGAAGACAGAAGTGTGAGATTCCTCGAGACAAATCATGATGAGATTATATCCTAAATTCTTTGATATTGTTTTCCGGGTTCCACAAATGGAACAATATACAAAAATCTCAATTCAACAAGCATAGGAGGTCTATGATAAGGATCTGAATAAAGCTAAAATGTTGATTAATTCTCAATGGTTGAAATATCCAAGGCCTACTATCTCAAGATGGCCTAAAGGGATCCCTCGAAGTGATTTCAAAGAGGAAGTTAGGGATATGATTACTCTCTTGATTAGGGTGAAAGGCTTGCTTGAATCATGCCATTTTCAAGAATGGAAGTATGAGTACATTTGTATCATCAAGAGAAGGAAAGAACATATAGATTGGGGGACTCAAATAAGTGATGAAATTCATGAACAGTTGATGAATGTGCCAACCACTTTGAAATTTTACAGGACTTCCTATTTAATATATGCTGCTGCAGTTATGAGGCAATTTACAGGGTTGTCTACAAAAGGAAACAAACATGCTGTACCGGTGTATGATTTCTATTATCAGTTGAAATTAAGAGAAAGTCTTAAACATTTCATAAGATTCACAGATGCTTTCTTTGCACCCCTACTATTCACTATTGATCCAAATCTTGAAAAGAAAAGAGTATCAGATGAAGCCTACAAAGTTGTTAGTAAGGTAGGATGTATCTTTTTGCAATTTCCAACCTTCTTATATTTGAGAGTAGGTTGTTATTCTAGGTTTCCATATATGTTACCTAGATATCCATCAGAAATGTGGATACTAATGGAGCTATGCAGACAATTGATCTCAGTCCATAAGGAATGTCAAAGAATTCACAAGCCAGGTTTCAGGTTTCCGCAAACTATTGGGAGATACACTATTCATAGTGTACAAAAAGCAAAGTCAATTGCTGCAGAAATACAAATCATGACTGTAAGGACATATAAATATAGATTTTACTTTTACTATCGAGATGTGAATAGGAAACTAAAGAATGATCATCGACATGTCTACTGCTTTGAAGATATATGGGTAGACTTAATAGATGAAGAAGACATTTGTAGAATGGATTTTTGCAAATTGACAGTAGAGAAGATTAGGGATCTTGGTGTAACTAATATTCCAAAGGATTTCAAAGATCTTGGCGACATCATGAATTCTACTTATGAATAGGATGAAATTTCTAGGAAGCCTTTACCTCCAATACAGTGGTCTAAGAGAGAAAGTGTTTCTATTAGAGAAATACTTGCCCCTATTTTGCATAACACAACTGAATGGTTGCACAAGAATGGCTTTCAAATGAAATATTTTAGGATAAAATCAGAAGGAGAAACACTGGGAGTAGAAACTAGTCAACGACAAGAGATCCACACAAAAAATAAGCATGCAAAAACTACCTTTTCTTCTCAAAAAGGTCCTAAGATCAAGTTTACTTTTGGTAAAAGTGCAACACAAACAGTTGAAGAAGAGGAGGCCACAAAATCAGAACAACCACATGCAAAAGGAAAGGAGCTTGCTTCTGAGGAACAATCATCCGAAGAAGAAGAAGAGAATGAAGGTGAAGAATCAGAAGAATTTGATGAGGAGAAATCTGTAGAAGATGAAGGTGAAGAAGAAGGTAATGAGGAGGAAATTAGGCATGATGATGAACAACCTCTATCTCCCCATGAGAATATTTTTATAGATCTTCCTCGAACATCATCGCCTATTACTTCAAATATCCCTCATACCCCCTCAAATCCTACCACTCCTCCACCTCCTCTTCCTACCTCACCTCGTCCTAGAACAACCATACATGCAGTGGAAGTTTCCATCCCCCCTTTAGCATCAACAGTTCTTACCACTCCCCCTGCAGTTTCAAACTTACAAACTGTTGATGTCTCTTTGAGTTCTCCCTCATCCATTCCTAGTTTGTCATCTCCATCATTTGATATCTCTTTTGAGGCTGAATTTCACAGGTTCATAAATGAGTCTTTGTAGGATCCACTTGGGTTGCAATCCACTAGAGCTATCATGAACGATACTACCTCGATTGTTACAATATCAACCATCCTACAAAAGTGGCCACAACATAGGAATTGATTGTAAGTCAAGAAGAATATACTTCATCTCTTCCACATTGGCTAATCTCACAAGTGTCAAAGCGCAAGAAACAAATGATCTCCCCAAATGAGCTTGACCTTGAAGAGATAGTTCCTCCAAAATCCAAGGGAAAGAAGAAGGCTAAAGTTCATTCAAGGCTTTATATTGAAAAATCAGGTCTTAAGTTTGTCGATATTGGTTTACCCCCACATGAGGAAGGGGATGTAAACATGGAAGATTACACTATCACAAGAGTTCAACATGGAAAGGTAACAAATTATAGTGAAAAAGAAGATGCACAAGTGGTCTTGAATGCATTGTCAGGAAGGATTGATAAGATGGAGCAAGCCAAAAACATGTACAAGGATAAAGCTGAGCATTATGCATTAGTTTTAAGGAAGATTGTAGGCTCTTTAGAGAATGTGCAACCTATGGCCATGGTGAACATCAAGGAACCAACAGTGCAGAAGGTGGAGAAGTTTATATCCAAGGGTAAGGTGTTTTATGATTTCATTGATGAGATAATAGAACATGGTTCACAACTCATAGTTGTTGTAGATGAAAAGACTACTCAAGGAGCCAAGTTGAAATTAGAGCTTCAGAAAGAAGAAAAAACACTTTTCGAAGAGTAGAAAGAAATGGAAAGATGTTTTTCATTTTGGTCACAAATGAAAGAGGAAAAGCTAAGTAAATTAGTGGAAATTGGGGTGATCCCTGACAAAGAGAAGTATTTGGATATAAGAGAATCTCTTAAGATCCACATACAAGTGATCAAATCCCTCATCAAGGACGTTAAGCAAGTACAAGAATATGTCGAAGGACATCATGGTGAATGGGACTGAGGAGTTACCAAGTAAGCTCCTTGATGATAATCATACTTTCCTCCCGATTAGTGAGATTTCTCAAATATTCAAGGAAGCTATCATGAAGCAAGTGGAAGATGAAGGTTTTTCAAAGACTTCCATGCACGCCATATGTGATGTACGACTTTCTCTTGACTGTCTCAAGATGCATCTAGATAGATGAAAGAAAATTGGCTCATCTACAAGGAGATCAATCATAAGATTTCATACCATTGTGGATTATACAGTTGGTCTAGATGATGCATGCATACTGGAGACAAAGAAGAAATATGAAGACTTCCGCGCCCATTGCAAAGACCCATAAAGACTTCTTGTATCTCTAGTGTTAGATAGTTTTATGCTTTCATTTATGCTTTTTGTAAATAGGTTTCGACATCTTACATGTCATTTCAAAAGATGTAATTACATGTAAAAACATAGATGTTTTCCTATAATGGTGGAAATTTTTTTTTTAATAAGTCAACTTGTTAGGTGAGATTTTCCTAGATTTGCTCACCTAATTTTCCTAGATTTGCTCATCTGATTTTCCTAGATTTACTCTCCTGTCTCATCTATAAATAAGAGAGGGTTATTTTGTAATGAGGACCTTTTTTATCTTTTGCAATGAAGTGTTGCTCATTTGAGAAGCAAATACATGAAACTTTGTGTTCATCTTTGTGAATATAAATTTGATCAATAAAGAAGTGAAGTTGCATACCAAACTTTGTTTTGGGAATAAATTATCTTATGGCTTCATCAAATTGGTAGTGATTAGTAATTGAGATATGAAGGGCTTTGAGTAAATCTGTGTAAACTTTGAGTTACACTCTTTACTTGAATTTGTGATATTGATTGAATACTATTGGTGAATTCTCTATAAGACTTTGTGCTTATATTTATTCATGCTATTTGTGGATCTATCGTGAAGTATATAGAAGACTTTGTGCTTCTCATACAACGTTGGTTACTATCTTCAGGAATTCATTGTTGGAAGCTACTGAATGACTTTGTGCCTTCATGAGATTTTCTTATTTTATCATTTATTGTTATCATGCTAGTATTCCTAGGCTTTGCTTTGACATGATAGGAATATTGGAATTACTGAGCACTTTTGTTTTTAGTTTGAAGTTGTATCGAATCAGGAACTTAAAATCGTAAAGTATTGTAAAACATATTCTCTGAAAAAAGAGAGAATCATGAATGTGATACACCCCATATCTTTGTTTTAGTGTACATTATTGTGAATACTTAATTAGTTTTACTTAGTTTCAATAAGTAGTAAGAAGGGCGCCTCCCCTTTCTGAGACGAGAGATTGTATCTCACACAACTTTGATTAAAATTAAGGTTTTTGTAATTTGTTAAAAAGGGATTACATAAATTTCACCCAACACAGATATGCATTTTAATAGTTAGTTCTATTAGTTTTCAAGTCTATCTTCTATAACACATAGTTTGAATGAAATAAGGAGAAATAGGTGCAAGTTTATTAATCCATTTTTTATCACCTCACACAACATATTTTTCTATGTTTCATTATGGTGAACCTGATCTTTTGAGCATTGTAATTATTTGATTTTGAAGTCCTCTTTCATCCTACATTTAGATCTTGCATTCATTTGCATCTATTTGCATTGAATTGGGTCTCATTTAGGGTGTCTAGTTTGCATTCAACTTTGTATTGCATCTAGGGTTTTTAAGATTGCACTGTTTGCATTCTTTAAATCTGAAAAACACAAAAAATCAGTCATCTTGCATATCATTTACATTATATTAACTTACATTTGAAAATTGAAACAAAATTGCATATCAAATTAGGTGTTCTAGGTTAGCATTATATCACATTTTTCACTTACATTTCACTTTGAATTTCATAGAAAATCAAACTGAAACTTACTGTAACAAACCAAAAATTGAAAACCACTAAAAATCACTTAAAAATCTATAAAAGTTTGTTTCAAAACCCTCATCTAGGACCCATTCGCCCTAGGGATAATGAGTCCCTGATCATGTCATCATCTGATTTCCTGAGCATTAAAATATTCATTTATGCATTTCTATTTGTTGCTTTTAGATTTCTGTTACTGTTTGTAGAGTTTCTATTTCATTGATTTCATCATATTTAACTTAATTTGGTAAATTTAGGGTATTGTGTGATTTCAAAATTGCATTTACAAGACTTCATTTTCAGGTTTTTGCATAGTGTAATCAGAAAATTACCTTGTTTAGAATCTAAAAATTGCATTTACACATTGCATTCTAGGTCATTGCATTGCACTTTACCCTCTTTCTATTTTGGGTTTGTACACTAAGTTTGTGAAACTTGTATGAGATTTACAACTTGGTGTCCTATTAGCAATACTATTTTGAGACGTAGTTCGAGACTCATGTCATCCTGTGATAGACCATTCACCATGGATCTTGGGTTTTCTAACTCTCTTTCTAATAGTGTTGATAATCAACCCCTATGGATCATAGCATGCATACTTCATTTCCCACGACTTCCCTTCCTACAACCAATGTGCATGATGTTAAAAAAACCATCCCTACCATGACTAGTTGTACTCAAGCTTTGGGGTATACCCAAAGCCAAGGTGGAAATTAAATTCCTCCTTCTACAATACCCATTTCAATTCCTACATACACTAGTACTCAAGTTACCACAACCATTCAACCTACTAGCAATGCCAACACTTCCATCCTCCCTCACAAATTTATAATTCACTTGCCCTCCACATACATACACCACTCCACCTTATTCCCCTTCATCTTACAATACCAACAATGATGCCATCATTAACACACTTTTGCAAAACATGTCAGCCCTTAAACAACAAATTGCCACCCTAAATCAAAACAACAATGATCAACCTTCACAAGACATCAAAACCAACCCGTTATCTCTAGAGATATTGAGAACAAAAATTCCACAAGGTATAGAAGTTCCTAGATTTGAGAAATATTGTGGGAAAGGAGATCCTGTTAGCCATGTTTCCGCTTATACAACCCTATGTAGTGACTTCATCTTTGACGATAAACTGTTTGCTAAACTATTCCTTAGGTCATTGAAGGATATTGCTTTAGAGTGGTTTTTCTCCTTACCAAATAATTCAATTGGTTCATTCAATGAGCTTATTGATTCCTTTTACAACCACTTCCACATTCACATGGGTCCCAAGATGACCCTAGATGATTTAATGACATGCAAGCAAAAGGATGATGAAAAAGTTACTAATTTCATAGGGAGATAACAAATGCTTTATTCACAAATAAATATTAAGATTCATGATGCTAACTTTCAATGAATTTTTATTTCCAATTTACAAAATAAAATTTGGACCAAAATCAAGATTTTGAAATTCCCATCCTTCACATAGCTATGTACAACCCTTCGTGATTATCAAAATTCAGCTTATAGTTGTGATGTGAAAAATCCCCCTAATCATCCTGACAAGTCTGAATCCACACTTCAACATTGTTACCAACCTTACAAGAAACAAAATAGGGGAAATTTATAACTTAATTCCCCTCAACCAAGTCAACAAGTTGTTGATATTCCATAAAGACGACAAATCCTTTTTGTTTTGGGGATAGGAATAAAAAATTCACCCCTCTATTCGACACCCTTCATAATATCATGTTGTAGCTCATGGAAAAGAATATGCTTTCCTTACCTCCTGTCATAGCTCCTAATCCTAATAAACCATTACCATCAAACTATAGATCAAATGATTATTTCCATTACCACCAACAAAATGGACATGATACAAAATATTGTAAGTGTTTTAAACATCTTGTGCAAGACCTCATTGATTCTAATAATCTTCTAATTGGAGGTGTGAATGATCAAGGTAATAAGTCTGTAGCTCCTCCTAACCAAAACTTACAAATATTTACCAATCCCATGCCAAAACACACTATTTCACTTGTCAAAGCTAGTGAAACAAAGAATGATGTGATGAATGTTGACACAGATGATGAAAGAACACAAGATGACAATAAGGAAGAAACAATTAGAATGGTGTCATTTATTGAAGCTAAACCTCGTATGGGCCAAACCAAAATGCCCCTTGATATTGCTTTCTCACAAAATGACATAATCAAACATGTACTCGATGGTCCTCTTTACATAGTTAGAAGAATCAATGACAAGCCTACTAATGGGATATTAATTGATCCTGTCTGTGTAGAGAATGTGATTACTAAAGAATTCCTATTTGTGCATGAAATTTATCAAGATACATATAAAAGACCGAAAGCATGGATCAAAATTGTAAGAGAGGGGGACCACCATGTGCAAGACCCCATGTCATAGAAGGCCAAGACATGAGAGGCTTCCCTAACTTACCTCAGCTAAGTGCAGTGTAAGGAAATGCACGACAAGAGTGACGAGAACCGTGAGTCCTCTCAGTCACTCTGCAGACCCAAAATGCAGGAAGGGGCTAGGCGAGTCAGTTTTCAGGTCCAACACTACGCCTTAGGAAGCTCTTTGTCCGAGGATGAAAGCGCGGTCTCTGGACGACAGTGCGACACACTGGCGTCTCTAAAGGCCGCTGGTGTTCGTACGACCAGCCAACAATGAAGACGTGGTCAAACCTAGAAAAACTAGCTAACAACCCAGCTAACTAACTAAAGGGCCAAAATGATGTGATTAAGTAAATGGAATATTCTCTAATATTATAAAGTAGAAATGCAAGAGTGAAAAGGGAAAGAAGGATCTCACCGAGGTATTTGTTCGCCAACTGATTCCTTGAAAGGAACGTACTCCTGCACACAGAAAGAGAGGAAAATGTTGGGTGGCTGTATAGGGGCTTGCCTCAGTCAGACCTCCATTTAGGTGTTTCTATCTCCATGGATAGCCAAGAGAACAATGTAGTAAAGAGCACTAAAGCACTACAAAACAATAAAGTGCTAACTCAACCAAGTGATAGAGGGGAGGAGAGGGAAGCTTACCACCTCCACCAAGAGCACTCAAGGCTGCTTGGGGGAGAATATGAGAGTACTTGAGCGTCTGCTACAATGGTGTGGTCCCAAACTTGCTCTAGCAAAGTGATGGAGTATTTCTTTGGCTGTAATGGAATGCTATTTGAAGCTTGAAGTGGATGCAAAAGAGCATGTTGAAGCTTGTGGAGTGAGTGTAGATGATGAAATGCTTGTTCAAGGAGTGAATTTGAAGAAGGGATGGAGAAAAATGGCCATGTTCGGGTCAGTCGGTCGAAGGGGGCATACAACTTGACTCCCAATGAGAAGTGTAACACCTTTCCAGGTTCAGCCGCAGGAATCTGCCAGGGACGTAAGCATGCCGCGCGGATGTCTACGAGTCGTGTGGCATCCTCAGAAAAAATGCCTCCATTGACACTCAAAATAGGTGCCAAGTGTGATGCAACAATGGGCTTAGGTGGAATTAAGCCCCCAAACTTGGTTTTCTAAGGTGGATAAAGGAAAAAAGGAGATTTGCATATGGGGTGCAAATTTACTCCTATACATTTTTCCCCCACTTTATCGAGCACAAATACTGATGAGTGCTCAGTAAGGTAGATCAAGAAAGAGTAGGGTTAGAAATGTATACCTAAACCGTCAAGGAAGCAGACCGTGATCTGGTGAACCCTAAGGTGTAGGGAGGCAAAGGACTCCATAGCTGCTCAGAACTATAAATTTGGAAAAACAAAGTGTCTTACAGACCCAAGGACTTGCAAGGAGGTAATCCCCAAGATCTCTCACATGAAGGAAGCCCCGTTAAGTAAGTGCCTTACAGGCCCACATACCTACAAGGAAGGTATCCCCCAAAAACTCTAGCATGAAGGAAACCTAAAGGAAGTAGACTCTGTAGAGTCAAGAAGCGGCCATGTAGGAAAGTAAGTGGATAGTCACGCAGACCATTGATGATTCAGAAGTCTTTCAAAGGGGTCCCTCGGGAACCCTTCAAAAGGAGAGGGGGCCCACTCAAGGGACACACCTTTTGAAAGGTGAGGTATAGTCAGGCTACCCCCAAGCTAGATGCGAAGATATGAAATGGGTCTAGCCAGCTACCCCCAATCTATACGTAAAAGAAAAAAGAATAGGTCTAGTTAGGCTGCTCCCAGGCTAGACACGAAGAAAATGAAACAGGTCTAGTCGGGCTTCCCCTAGGCTAGACGCGAAGGAATCCATTCGAGGTAATGAATTTCAAAGAGGGGGTCCCTTGGGAACCCGCCGCGAAGAAAAGGGGGTCCACTCAAGGGACACACAAATTGAAAGAAGATGTTCCTTTTCTCAGAGCGATCCATCATCAAGGAATCCTTTCGAAAGATGTTCACTTCATCAAGGAATTCAGAAGGACGAATATACCCCCATGCGAGGGGAAGGTTAAAGCTGTTCCCACTTTGGAGGAAGGTGTTCAAGTCCTTTCTTTACGAAACCGTGATGAAGGAAACATGTTCCGTTAGGGTTCCAAGTTGAGAATGTGATTTTGAAGAAAAGTTTGTGTGGATTTTTGAGAAAAGATTCGTTAGCAACAAATACATTTTCTAAAAGTCAAAATGTTAAAGGAGAAGCGTTGTCACACATGAGAGGGACAACTCAAGCAAAGAAGAGAAAAAGTTAAAGGTAAAGCAAAAGAGAGAAAAACATAAATAAAGGACACAGGGGGATCTAGTTTAGGGGGGTCAGATATGTCTGAGCTCAAATAGATAATAGGTAACTGCGGTGCAAGGCGAAAGATCATCAATCCCTAACCAGACTAGGAATAATGCACAAGAAGACAAAGTAAAATAAAAAATTTGGTCAACATGGAAGGGGATCCTAAATGCGCCCAACGCTTTGCATCATCCCCAAATTATTGAAAATCAAGCATAAACATGGAAGAATGATGATACAATAGAAGAAGGTTTATGACACAAAAACCATGCCTGTATCCAAGCACCAACATGGGTGACAAGGGTCATCTAGACACACATAGCACGAATACGAGGGAACACATCACAAAACACACACACACAAGATTAAGAAAAGGGGCTTCTCCTAACATTGATCGACCAAGAGTTTGTCCGCTTCCCAATCTAAATCCTCATAAGGGGAAGGAGGACGAGCCTGCAATGGTGGGATGTTGAGAGGAGGAGCATTCGAACCTCCCGCAACAAGGGCTAAGGAAGAAGCCCCTGCAAGGTCTTCTTCACTGAGCTCTTGTGGAGCTAAGGTCAAAGATTTCACAAATATCACTGATAGGGTCGAGACCTCATCCACTGAGTTAAACATGCACCCCACAGGAGAGCCATGTCTAATTTTAGTGGACGGGATAGGCCACGCCTAAGATTCACCACAAGGCTCGCCGAATGACTCAGGAGTGGTGACAAATTCAGGGGAGGTTGGGATTGGTTCTATCACTAAGACAAAACAAGTCAACGTGGGGCTGCCTTGCGGAGAAGGCAGACTCCTCTTATGTCCTTTGTTGCCGGAAGGACCACACTCTACCTCTTGTTTTGTCAGAGGAGATGAACTTCCCATAGATGAGGCTAGAGGCATGGAGGAAGAGGAAGAAATAACCGTAGTGGATACAACCAAGGTATTAATCATATCCATGAGTTTTGGGAAAGGTTGGATATCCAAAACGGATATTAGTAAAGGTGACTCCACCAAGGGAGCGATGAACACCAATACCCGTTTAGGTTTAGGCGCATTCGTACTCGCAACGAAATCCGGGCGTAGTACATAGTTAGATTGAAGGGAAGCAGAAGGAAGGGATGAAGAGGACGTTGTAGGAGGCCTTGAAGCAAAGGTGGTCATTTCTTCCTTGTTCCTTTGCGAGGCAGCCTACTCAGCTAGGAGAGCCTTTCGCTGACACTTGCGTTCACGCAAGTTGGTTTCTACAACTCTTGGAGTTAGAGGCCGGAGGTTACGATGGAACAAAAGGTTCCTGCTCAACCATGGGGACGTCCACTACGGCCGTTTTCGGCAGAGGGATGAGTTCCTGCATAGGAGCAGGAGGAATTGGCTGAGGAGCGGCAGGAGGAGTCGAATCAAGAGCCTCAGCAACGGGCCTCTTCTTGTTCACTACCTTAGGAGCAGGAGTGGTAGGAGGCCGCGGATCAAATTCTCTATGAGAACCTTTCTTTCTATCGTATAAGTAGTACCATGGTCCAGGGTATTCATTAGGGAGGTCCGCGATCCTAAGCTTGGGCCTACGCCAAGGAGGAATCATTGGACTCAGTGGGTAGCTGCCGGGCTGGCTCATCCAATACTCTTCCCAAGAAGGGGGAGAGGACAAGGCAGTCCAGGAGGAGGTAGCCTTATCTTTTCCTTTGCAAGAAGGAGAGGGAGCCGACGTGGACCTCTCCTTCCCTTTCGGGGAAGGGAGAGTAGTCGGTGCGGACTTCTCCTTCTCTTCTCGAGAAGAGGAGGCAATCGATTGTTCTATCGCTGAAAGGGTTAGCTTTGACTCCCCTTTTCCCCTAGTTTTATATTTTACATAATTTTTGTAAAGTAGGTCCATTCTTGGAGGAAGCGGACCGACTGGGGAGGGCCAAAAGTGATCCAATGGATATCCACCACAGGACACTAAGGGCTGGTATCCAGTGTCATGCACTACATGCACGACACCTTCATGGGAGAATTTTAAGCATTTGTGAATAACGAAGGCGAATCCATTCATGAAAGTGAGCCAGGGTATGCCCAACTTCAACCTGAATAGATCTAACTCTGAGATAACATCAAAAACTATGTCAACAGCCCTAGGTCCCACCAGGATGGACAAAGTTATAGAGCCATAAGGTTTAAGACACATACCATCATGTGTACATATGGTAGATTTCGTTTCTTCATATTTTTCCTTTTGTAATGAATTTAATACTAATGTCTCCTCAGTGATAACATTCACGCGACTCATGGGGTCTATCAATACTCCTATCACAATGTTACCATTGACACGAGCGAGAATGTAGAGAGGCGAGGGTTTGTTGTTTAAGGGTAAATCTTGTGATGTGAATGTAATGTTTGGCGAACCGGGTGCAAGTGGAAGTTACCATGACCATATTGATATAGGCCTCGGGTTGGGTAACAAAATTAGCGAGATCGATAATCATGTTAGCAGAGTGTGACGAAAATGGGTCTGTGTATATCTGTAGTTCATTATTAGCTTTCGCCATTGATTTGTTAGCATTCTGGTTACTCCCATCGAGACGAATGATACCGTCCTCGATGCAGTCTTGTATCTCATGACGTAGCTGCATACAACATTCAGTATCATGTCCATTAACACGATGGTACTAAAAATAAGTGCTCCCATCATACCAATTAGGGTAGGGTTCTTTAATAGGCCTAGGAGCCAGTAAAGTTACAATCTTATCCTTCAACAACTTTTGTAAGATGGAAGTATAAGATTCTGATAACTTTATGAACTTCCGATTGCGTTTGAAGCCATTGTCATTAGCATCGGCTACTACATTTGCAACGACTTTACCTTTCCCAGATATTGATACGATGGACTTCCCCTCAGAACATGAGCGCAAGGAGGATCCCACAAATTGAACAACCGTCTGTTGGTACTCTCGTAAGGCTGCACACAAGTGCGCGAAAGAAGGGTATTTCATAAGGGTGAACTTCTCTTGCCAAGGCCTTTGTAAGTTCCCTATAAATACCTTCTGCATGTCAGAATTGGGCAGCTGATATGAGATTTGTGAAAGGAGTGCTTGGTAGTGAGCTATGAAATTAGTGTTTTTTCATTATCTCCTTGTTGACATTGGACGAGATCCAAAAAGATCATCTTTGGCTTGATTTTTGCTTGAAACTACCTAAGGAATTGGTTTACAAGTTGATCGAATGAAAAAATAGAGTTGTCAGGCAAGGAACAGTTCCACTCGAGTGTTGTATCCTTGAGAGATCAGGGAAATAGTTTAGCCATCAACGCGTTGTGATGGAAGAAGTCGGTGCACAAGGCATTAAAGGCAGGAACATGTGTCTATGGATCTCCCTTACCACCATAATTCTAAAATTTAGGGATCTCCATTCCTTGAGGGAAGGGAGTGTTTAAGATTGCAACTGACAATGGGCTATGTCGAAAGAAGGGCTGGAAGATAGGTTGGGCAGAGGCTTGGGAAAGACTTGCCAACTGGCTCTACATCTTACCCATATTCTGAAGAAGAGTGTTCAGAATAGGGTCATTAGAAGATAAAGGGCAAGAGGGACCTCCTCTAGAACCACCACTAAGGCCTCCTCCAGAGCTGCCACTGGTGTGAATTTTTCCAGAACCACCACCGCCACTAGTAGGGCCTCTGTCGGAACCACCACCATGACCTCCATAGGCACTGCCTCCGCTACCGAATCCACCACCACTACCAAGCCTCCATCACTCATCCCGCTAAAGCCTCCACCACTAGAGGTGACAGGAGGGGTGAAGCTAAAGCCAAAGGGGACCTTGTTAACTTTGATAGTTTCAGGTTGTTCAGAGATGGAAGGGATACTGATAGAAGGGACTGCATCGACCATATAGACGGATGTGGGAGGCATCGATACTCCTAACCATCTTTCATGCTCTTCAAAAGTGACTCCTTGTGTGAAGCTAGGATTGTTTGAAGGGGCACATGCTTCGGCGAGACCAAGGAGGCTAGTGAAAAGTTCTATGCCTATTTGATCTTTACTCATCATATACTTTAACTCACTGATGACCCAAGTGGCTCTAGCCATCTTTGGATTTCTTTCCAAGTGGTTTTCTAAGTTGCCTAATCCCTTAGTAAGGGTGGAAACATATTCTGCAGGAATTTAAACGGCCTCATACTTGTCCACCGATGATGGCGTATGAGACGCAGGGGGAGTGGGAACATGATCGGTTTCGTCAACAAATCCCATCTCATTCCTTGACAACTGCTCCTGTGCAGCCAAACTAACGGCGAGACCAGAGAAAAGGCCCATGAAGAGACCAATCGAGACCTTCTTCCTTTCCATCGGGAGGTATCGTATACTTCTCCTAACAATATGCCCGAAATTTGTAGACTAGGTTGTGATGCTCATAAACCTTCACAACACTTAGGCAAACAATAGTCACAAGATACAAGAGCAGTCTCAACACCAACGGATGAACGGATGTTGGTTCACATCGGGTTCACCAAAAATGTAAGAGAGGGGGACCACCATGTGCAAGACCCTAGGTCACAGAGGGCCAAGACGTGAGAGGATGCCCTAACTTACCTCAACTAAGTGCAGTGTAAGGAAATGCAAGGCAAGAGTGACGAGGACCATGAGGCCTCTCAGTCACTCTGCAGACCCAAAATGCAGGAAGGGGCTAGGCGAGCAGGTTTTCAAGTCCAACACTACGCCTCAAGAAGCTTTTTGTTCGAGGATAAAAGTACGGTCTCTAGATGAAAGCGCAACGCGTTGGCGTCTCTAAAGGGCGTTGGCGTTCATATGACTAGACAACAGTGAAGACGAGGTCAAACCTAGAAAAACTAGCTAACGACTCAGCTAACTAACTAAAGGGCCAAAATGATGTGATTAAGTAAATGAAATATTCTCTAATATTATAAAGAGGAAATGCAAGAGTGAAAAGGGAAAGAAGGATCTCACCGAGGAATTCGTTCGCCAGCTGATTCCTCGAAAGACACACACTCCTACACATAGAAAGAGAGGAAAATGTTGGGTGGCTGTATAGGGGCTTGCCTCAGTCAGACCCCCATTTAGGTGTTTCCACCTCCATGAACAACCAAGAGAATGAGATAAAGAAAAAAATGTAGTAAAGAGCACTACAAAATAGTAAAGTGCTAACTCAACCAAGTGATAGAGGAGAGGAGAGGGAAGCTTACCACCTCCACCAAGAGAACTCAAGGCTGCTTGGGGGAGAATATGAGAGTACTTGAGCCTCTGCTGCAATGGTGTGGTCCCAAACTTGCTCTACTGAAGTGATGGAGTGTTGCTTTGGCTGCGATGGAATGTTGTTTGAAGCTTGAAGTGGATGCAAAAGAGTGTGTTGAAGGTTGTGGAGTGAGTGTAGAAGATGAAATGCTTGTTCAAGGAGTGAATTTGAAGAAGGGATGGAGAAAAATGACCATATTCGGGTTGGTCGACTGAAGGGGGCATTACAACTTGACTCCCAATGAGAAGTGTAACGCCTCTGCAGGTTCAACTGCATGAATCTACCAGGGACGTAAGCGTACTGCGTGGACGTCTGTGCACCGCGCAGGCGTCCTGGACAGAAACGCCTCCACCAATGCTCAAAACATGCACCATGTGTGATGCAAGCAGCGGGATTAGGTGGAATTAAGCCTCCGAACTTGGTTTTCTAAGGTGGATAAGGAAAAAAAGGGGATTTGCACATGGGGTGAAAATTTACTCCTATACAAAAACACAATGGTTTTGTTTGCCTTGCGATTGTCTCGATAAACCTCCCCCTAAAATTCAGACCAAAAATATTAAATGTCACATTCAACATCATCCCATTGTCAAACCAATTTCGTGTGAAGTTAGGCTATCCTTGGCTTCAATCCATGAATGTCGTCCTGTCGGTTGTGCATAAATGTTTAAAGTTTCCCTTTGGCAATGAAATACATCATAGTGGCTTTAATCCTGTGTCTTCCCATGGGAACTTTTCATTGAATTTCTTTTGGCTCGAGCCTAAATTTGAACCTATTAGACCTCGCGAGGACTAATTTTTCAAAGCTTATCAAAATTTTAAAGCAAGGCGCATAACAAAATTATCCCTTAGAAATATGCCTCAACCTGTGATTGAGCCACCTATCTTTGACGAACCAATGATTGAACAAAAATCCCTTCCAAATATCCAAGAGCAACGTATGACAAATCCTCCTACCATTTCCTACAAGAGACCACAAGACAATCAAACAATCCCGTTGTGCCTCCTAAAATCAAACAAGTTTACAAAGCTAAAGAGAAAGTGGTTGAACAACTTCCTATGGTTCCTTTTGTTTGTCCCCTAAGGGAAGAAAAAAACCTATAGTTGACAAACCCACTCCTACACAATCACAAATTGACAACATATTGAAATGAAATTGAAATGCTAGAGATCATAGGCATATAAGTCGTGCTATTTCTCGTATGTTACAAACTAAAGAAGAAAAGAGCAACTCAAAAAATTAAAATCCAAACTTTCCTGAAGCAATGCATGATGACTCCATACTTACGTCGCAACGTAAGCACGAACCTTTTAGAGACATTATCATTCAACCTCCTGTTGTGATTAATTTAGATGATGACATTGATATTGCAATGATGAACAAGTGCATCATGAGTCGAATTCATTGTTCTCTTCTTCAATGAACTTAAATCATGATAAGAGTGTTAAACTTGGTGTGTGTCCTAGTTTGACACTTGTCATTGTCCCTCTGGCTAGTTGTCTGCCTTCCGCATATACTGATTGAGATTGGGATGTAGACAACCTGCTATAGGTTGATTCACATGTGCCTTACTAGTCTTTTGCTTTGTTTTGTTTTCATGTTTCTTTATGTGATTGCATGTGCCTAATGCAATCCCCCATGTTGTTTCATTTGATGTATCTCTCTCTCTTTTTGTGCATTCCTCTATGGGTGATCCCACAATATTGGTTTACAATTTTTGGCCAAACTGGACATTGAAATAATTTTTTCTAACTAAATCTTCACTTTTGGGTGCCTATAGCAGCTAAACCGTGAGGAATTTGAAGATGATGCAAACTAGTGATTTGTGACATTTTCTCTGTAGATTCTAAATATATTTTTTTCAAAATTTTTGGAATCAGATTGCACTTCTTTTTCCATCTCCTTCAAAAACTAGTTTTTTTCAATAAACAACATTTTTAAGGAGTGACGCTCACTGTATACAACATAAATTTTTTTCCATGAAGGATAAAATTCTATTTTTTTCGAATTTAGATTTGTAACTACGATATCTAGTGCTTCCAATTGGTTTCATAGTTTTTTATTGAATTTTTTTTCCTTAATCAAGTTTTGAAGTCAAAACCAATCACAATTCAGACATAGGAAGACCATACACAACGTAACTTTTTTTGTATGTATCGAAATTCATTTTTTTTTGTTGGATCAAGGACTTCAATATCTGGTGCACTCATATTTTCAATTTTTTTTGTTGTTGATAATTTCTATTTTAGAGAGCTTGATTTTAAGTGAAAAACCTATGTTTAATAAACCTAAAAAAATAAATACATAATAAAACCAAAACATATTAAAATTATATTCGTTGGATAGCTTGTTCTGAGGACTACCATCATCCAATTGGGTCTGTGAAGTCTCCTCCATTTTCATCCTCAACTTGAGCTTCGAAGAGAAAAATTCTGGAGTTTTTTGGTGCCAGAGGGTGAGAAGGTGAGAAAAGGGGGCTTTGGGCGAACCAAGGGGGTTCGAGTGGACCCCCTTTCAAAAAAGGTTTTCTTTGTATTTTTTTGCTGGAGTGGTGGGACCTTGCATTTAATGGGTTCGCTCAAACCTAGGTTCTAGCGAACCCTCTTTTGGTTCGCTCGAACCAAAAAGTTCGTTTGAATCCCAAAAACCAATTTTTTTTGCATGGGGTCATTTTTTGCAACTTTTCCTTTCTCACTCAAATTGTAAACCACTTTGTGGGTTTACCCCTATATGTACCTACATTCTTCTATATGTCATAATTTTTTTACCTTTTTCATTTGTCTTGTGTTTTCCTTTTGGGGATGACACAAGGCATCAAGACATTTAGGTCTCTTTCATGTTGACATGAAATGATTTTTTTTTTCTTTCTGTGTCATTCTTCTAGTTCTATGAGTATTTGGGATATGATGACATTTCCGAGTTCTATAACAACATTGTAGCAAACATATACTGACCTTGAATCCATAGATCCCTTATGTATTTTTGGGGGAAACCCCTCCCTCCTTTTTCGTAACGTAGCTTTATTTTAGAAACATATGACTTGGCATAGGGCTTTTTGAGGAAGCTCTCATGTCTTAAGAGTAAACATTGGCTACTTTAAAGCAATTTCTCATAACAATGGTGTTAGCAACCACTTTAAATTGGGGGCATACATTGATAATATCTTTCGACATTTTTCATGTTTCATGGTGTGATTTTCTTTTTTTCTTGTGATGCATCCTTTTCTTGGTGGTGTTATTGGGTTTGATGTCCTCCAAGAGTGCGATATTTCTTAGTGTACGACTTTCCCCTTAGTGGTGATGCAACACACTGCATTCCCTAAGTTGCAAAATTTTTACTCTTGACTTGTCCTCTCTTGGAGACATTAGGCATGATGATCCCTAAGAAGAAGACCTTACATGAACGAATCAATATCGCCTTGAATAAAAACCTATATATGTATAATGTTCATAAGTGTTTGGCATAACACAACTTGCTGACCTTGTGAAGCTCGAACCCTAATAAAAGGCCACCTAGCATAACACACCTTGCTTGCCTGTGTAGCCTTAAATTATGGTTCCTTATTGAAGTTTTCAGAAGGATAGCTTTGATATGGTATGGGAGCCTAATATGATTCTATCATTTGCCACCCCCTTTTATTGTTTTGTGGTGCCTTATTGAAGTTATTAGAGGGATAGATTTGGTATGGTTAGTATGATGAGAAGCCAACACAAAGACATGAATTTCTCATTGTACGGTGAGAGCCAATACAAAGGCATGAATTTCTCAATAAGCCACTTTATTGGGAGACTCACCTAGTGGACAACCTGAAGTTATGCTACCTCAGAGTGAGCACAAACTGATAGCTTAGATGTGTTTCACACTGCGTTGGAAAATCTAGGCTTGATCTTCTTGGTCTTTGATATTGTATGATTGTGTATCTTTTGTCATTGTTGCATATATAAGTGTCTTGAATGTCTACTTTAGTGTGAGTTTGACATGGGGTTATACTCTCACTAAAGTGGGGGAAAAATGTAGTGTCGGAAAAAGTATCCCTTTTCCACACTTAATTTGGATATAATTAGTATTAAAATGAACCTAATGTTGCCTTAATTTAGTGTTGTAATATATTTTTCATATTCACATTAAGTTTAGGGTCCTTTTAATAAAATGAACTTAATCGTGCCTTATTTAGGGTGTTGTAAAGTGTATCTTTACACTTTCACACTAATCTAGGGCTTTATTAATTAATTGAGGTTAATTAGCCTTAATTGGCCCCTTTAATTCAAATCCAAGCCTAATTAAATGCAAATTTCAAGGGATAAAACCTAACATTCATAAATGCCATTACACAACACTGAACTTTGGAAGATGTGTGTCCAAGGTAGGTGACCTAGGACCCATTTTCCATAGGGAAAATGGGTCCTCACTTAGACCTAGGACCCCTCTTTGAAATATGTTTTTGGTGGTATTTTAATGATTTCAAATCTATAATTCAATGTCGGCTTGTGATATTTGAATTTCGAGAATTAATGATAAGATATGTATAAATACAAGGTTATTTCACATAGTTTCATCTAAGCTTTCAAGTGTTCAAGTCCTAATAGAAAATTTATGATATCAAGAGCATTTATAAGGCATTCAAGGGAATATTTGTAGAAGATTATTGTAGCAATCAAGATTCCATTGTCATTTCAAAGATGTATTGCATCATGCATGTTGTTTGAGCTAATATGGCGATGTAGTGTTCAAAATCAATTAAGAATATTAAAGGTATTGTTTCACATCAATTTTCATGATCAAGATCTACATTTATTGAGGCCACTTCATGCTAGATTGTAGTCCAAGGTTCAAATAAGGTGTGGTGAGTTGTGACATTGCATTTGTTCATTCATCATTCCTTTCATGCTTTTATTCATTACAAGGTTTAATTACCAAAATGGGGTTTGACCAAGGCAAACCCCTATTCCCTAACAAACAACATTTTTTCTCTTTGATGTGTGATTTCAAATATTAAGTTGAAGATCATTTGAAGAGAAAAATTGAAGAAAGTTGCAAAGTTGTTAAAGTTGCAAAAAAAGTTGTCAAATCATGAAAACTGATCTACAAGTTTTATTTCTGGCTTTTCGATAGTGAACAATTGGAATATGGGAGTGCAAACTGAGTAGAATAGAACCCAAAAACTAATTTTCTAGAGCCCTAGCTAGGACCCATTTTCCATAGTGTGAATGAGTCCTCAGTGAGGTCTGAAAAACATCTTTGGTGATAGGGACAACATTTTAACCTTTCCAGATTTGCATTTTAATAGTTAGTTTTATTACTTTTCAAAATTGTCTTCTATAACACATATTTTGAATGAAATAAGGAGAAATAGGTGCAAGGTTATCAATCCATTTTTTTATCACCTCACACCATATTTTCTATGTTTCACTTCCCAACCTGACATTCCTTGCAAACTACATTGATAGAATTTGTAATTCTTGACAGATCTCTCTCAACTTGAGTAGAGATGATCCTCACAAGTCCATCAAAATTGAGGTGACACATTCTTCTATGCCATAGCCAACTCTCATTGATTTGAGTCATAAAATGATTATTAGTACCTTTGAGCTAATAGACATTCCCATCTATCCTTGTCCTTGCAACAACTAGAGTCTCGGATCTTCCTTTTCTGATTTCACAACCACCATCCTGAAATACAAGATTATATGGAATTTTCTACACATTTGTTCTACACTCAAAAGATTATGCCAAAGACCCTTGACATAAAGAACATCATCTATATTATGCTTGTCATCAAAACCAATTGAACCTTTTCCACATATCTTAGCAGATGTATCATCACCAAACTTAACAAGATCACCCGGCGTTCAAACTTCTTAAGTTTAACAAACTTACTTTTACCACGTATCATATGATTTGAGCATCCACTATCAATTATCCAATGAATTTTCCCTCTTTAGCATGAAAGGAAGTCACTATAGTCCCTTTGATGTTGTGACCTGTTTTCAAAGCAATTTCCTTCATACATCTTTCAAAGTCAGTAGAATTATTTCCAACATCTAGAGCCATGAATAAGCATTCATCATTTTCATCATCCAAGTAGTTAGATTCATCATCAGATATGCTAGCATCTTCTTTAACATAATAACTTCTCTTGATAGATTTACCTTTGTTATTCTTATATTTTTCATTTGAAATTTTGGCTAGACATCTTGAAGCATAATGACCTATCTTTCCACAATTGAAACATTTGAAAGGTAACTTACCTTTGTATTTTCCAATGCCCTTTTTCAATCTTCTAACAAAGTTTGCTTCTATCTCATCAAGATCATCCAGATTTGATCCATCATCCTTCTCTGTTTTGCTAGCTTTAAAAGCAATCTCTTTTCTTGAATCATTTTGACCAAATTCTTTCAATTCAAAAGTAGTTAAATCACCAAACAATTGATCTCTAGAATAATGATTTAAATCCCGAGATTCCTCAACAGTAGAAACTTTAGAACTATAAGATTTAAGAAGAGTTCTTAATACCTTCTTTACCACCTCATCTTCTTCCAGTTTTCCACCAAGGCCATTGATGGAATTGACAACTTCATCCACTCTATGCATGTAGCTTGTAGTATCTTCATCTTCCAACATCCTTAGGGTTTCAAACTTAGTCTTCAAATTCTGCATCTTTGCTTGCTTGACCTTATCATCTCCTTCATAGATACTTTCCAGCTTCTTCCAAATTTCTTTACCAGATTTGTAACCTATAACCTTCACAAGTTCCAAATCAACTAGATTACTGAGAAGAGCATTCCTTGCTTTAGCATTGTTCTCGTATACCTTGATCTCATCATCAATTGTTAGACCATTAGTGGGCATGGTATATCCATCTTCAATTGAATTCCAAACTTCAAACCCTAGGGAAACAAGGAATCCTTCCATCTTGGCTTTCTAGAATGAATAATTCATCCCATCAAACAAGGGAGCATCCTTCTTATGCACCATCTAGATCTACCTCAAGCGGTTAAGCTTCTTCCAAGGAACCTTGCTATGATACCAATTATTAGATGCACAAAACAACTAAGAGGGGGGTTGAATCATTTTTACATTAAAAAATCAAAACCCTCATTAACATTTAGATCTTTATTAACCCTTAACCCTTGATCAGATTTAATATGAAAGTAAACAAGTGAAACAACACATCAAAACACCATGCATAATAGAACACCGAATTTACGTGGAAAACCCAAGAAGGAAAAAACCATGATGAGGATTAGCTCACAATATAAAGTAATAGAAACACTGAATATAATATGCTCATTACTAAAGGGCTCACTGCCCAAAAGAAAGAAGGGCCCACTGCTAATGGCTTAATGTCAGCTTAGAAAAAAGAAAGAAAGGAACTGTTACAAAGAGAAATCCATCTTAGAGCAACAAGAAGATCCACCACAACAACTTTGAACCATCCACAACCTCCAACTCACTGCCTTCAGTAACTTCAAGTACACTACAAATGTAGACCCTTCTACTCACTACTTTGGAGTAATAGGCATTAAGCTCGCACTCAGACAACCACACTTGATCAAATTCACATATTTCACATACTTTCTATAGATCCATACTCATCTCCAATTATTTATCTTGCTTATATACCATCCACAACCTTGAAAACATTCTCCAAGGTCAGTTATGCACCTCAAATGTGCAATTACAAAATAAGTCGACACCAAACACTTCCACGGTGGAAAGAAGTGAAGGAAAACTGCTCCAAGGGTTAAATAAGACCCAAAACTACACCAACACACTTTGCAAATATTCCACAAACAACACACCACTTCAACAATTAGTGCTAACACGCCAAGTCAACCAAACCTATATTAATGCAAATGGGGTTGCAAGCTAAGTGGACTTAACCTTGGGGAAAGCTCTATGGTTAAGTGCGCTTGAGCTAGAGTAGTACTGGGATGGGTGACCTCCCGGGAAGGACCAATGCTTCACCTCTGTGAGCATCACCTAGATGCAATGAGTGCTAAGTGGACCATTCATTATCACGAGAGATGGGTTCTTGTGAACCGCTACTCATGAAACATGGGTCAATGAGTTTGACTCGTAAAACTACATAGTTGAATCCAGATAGAAATATCACAACTAAGTTCATGCTTAACCAAGTTTGAAACAACTTCGTGGACCACATAACAACACTCCACAATATCCATACAACATCTCAAAATATTCCAGCATCATCAAAATATTTTGCAACTCTGCCAGAACCACCTGAAACTGAGAACACCATCATTTTGTGCAACCAGACACACTGGCATAGACATCCAACTCACTAACCAACTTTTTGGAACACCTTAGCACCTTAAATATCAAGGGAAAGTAGATACAAACATTATAATCATGTCCCCAAATCTGCAAGAGAAGAAACCTTGATGTGGAGAAATGTAGAGCAATCTCATTTCTCCCAGACAACCTTCTTCACAAACACACACAAATTAGTGAACACAACTTACACTATCATACGATCCAAAACTTGCAACTCTGAATATAACACCTACAAGCACCTCTGATCATCATATCCAAACCACACCAACATATCTTCATCCATGAAAATATGTGGAGCACAACACTGAACATCACTTTGTCACACTGTCATCTCTTTTATTCATTTTTTCTCAAAAACACTTGAAAACCAAGTGAACTTACTACAACTACAACACTACTAGCACCTCTTCAACACATCTGCAACATTTGCAACACTTCTCACAACACATCCATACTACCAACCATCTCATCAACACAAGCAGGCTCCAACAATCTCCATATAGCTATGACAACACTAGCATCCTTCCAACACAATCTCCATATAGTTAACATCAATGACCAACACCAACAACTATTGACATAAATGACAACACCAACAACATAATTGCAACAAACCTCACACCATCAACATATACAACCCGTAACTTGCAATCAGAAGCTCCATGTGCCAAACACACACATCTAGGAACTGCCACTACATAAGTAATGCCAAATTTGAAAATGATCAAGGCATCCAAAGATCCACCAAAAACATCACATAGAAGGTGTAACTAACATCATGTACTACCAAGGAACATCCAAAGTGATATGCAAATCCTTCAAACCAATATGTTGCAATACGTCTCTCACCACTAGTCTTCATAACTCTCTCAAGTTCTCCACACCCAACAAAAGAAAGAGATAAAGGAACCTCCATGATGTCACCAAAGAATAATGAACAACACATTACCATAAACATAGTGATCATCATAGCTCCACAAAATACTTCAAATCCAATCTCATGTGAATACAAACACCTAGGAAAAAGAACAAGACCAAAAATAGAACCTGGAATCAAAACATGTAGCATGTCCTTCTACACACACCTCTAAATGCTAAGTTGTGATAAGTATGATATCCTCCATTAAGCCCCAAAGAGAATAAAATTATCCACATCTAGCCATAACCAGGATGTATGCATCTCAAACTGAAAGAAGATCAAACTAAATCCATTCCCAAACCAAGGGAATAAGCCCAATAACATCTCCTAAACTCAACATCAATGAATGAACTCACAATGCATAAGGAGATAAACATGCCAACACTCCTCAAATGAACCCTCTAGAACTAGCAAACCATAGCTCAAGATCCATATGCATGAGAAGACAAAACATAAAACATAATGCATTTGAAAACAATAATGGGCAATACCTCTCAAATGATTATCAACCGAGTAGACCAAGAGTGGGGAATGAGAATGCTTTTCCAAGATATTCAAGTCATCATGACTCATCTAAGAACAATCTCTTCATAGGTCCATGTTGAACTCATGTCCAACCAAGGTGTAGGCTCCTCAAACTTTCCTTCTGAGACCTCATCAAAAAGCAATTGTCTCAACACGTCTCTAATCCAAAGAAATCTCCTAACGCCACTTATGTCTCCAAGTATCCATGAGCACTTGTAACTGATCAATCCATGCTAAGCTCCAAATGCAACAACATGGTCTCATGAAGCTCCCAAGCAAATGACCAATATACTCAATATCAAGAGAACCAACCAATATCAATGTTAAAGCCCCAATATTGAGAATCAAGAACTCATCATGACATCATGACCTCACATCTCCTCAAAAGAGCATATGCTCCAATGAACATATCATGCTCGCAAGAGCACCTGTATCATGTCAACACTCTAATTTGGAATCAAGAGTACATGGCACAATAACATACCATCCTATAAGCAAAGACCTGTCAAAAAAACAAATCATAACCAACATCTCAACCAAAGATTCCAAGAGTCCTTCATGGTACAAAGATGTCAACATCTCCAAACCACATGAAGATAACCATCTCATGTCAATAAAACCCAATATTTCAATGAACTCTCACTCTAGAAGAAACAAGATCCAAGAGCTCCTCCATGACCAACAACCATTACAGAAGATCATCCACCATCAAATAGTGAATCCATATCATTGCCACAAACTCCCACTAAATCATGATAATGAACTCTCCATGGCATCATGACAACCATCCTCCAATTGAAGATCCTTCATGGCCCCAACACAATCAAAGAACTCAATATCAAGAGCTCCAAAATGGAAGAGTAAAACCATGATCTCCAAAACCAAGAAGATACACAATCAAACCATCATTGTTACAAGTTCCCACTAAATAGTATAATCAAGCTATCCATGACATTGTGATAACAATCTCTTCAATGAAGATCAAAGACCCTCACACAATTAAATAACTCAATTGCAACACAAAGAGCTCTCAAAAGGCAAAGTAAAACCATAATCCTCAAACCAAAAAAATACACTGTCACAAACAAACAAGAATCAATCCAACACCACCAACAATGCACCTACATAAACAATCATGTCAAAACAAAGTCACAAAGGAACAAAGAACATCCATGACACCATGATCACCACCAAATGTATCAATGTCAAATCCCCATTGTCACACACGTTTGCATCACATAGTCAACAAGTATAAGTCCCACATCATGTCTGTATCTGGTAATACCATCCACCTCAAAGTAACAAACAAACCAACAAAACAAGTGACTAAACCAAGCCACAAATTTGATTGTGTAACAACATTGAAATATTTATGGGTATAGACAACCCACATCTGAGTCATATATGCAACCTATAAGTATAGACATGCACAACTGATAGATCCAACAATACAACGCACAAATTCAACAATATATTAATAACCATGTCAAGTAAGGATAATCAAAGACATACATGTGAGTATACAATGACTCAAAACACCAAATTACCAAGATTTAATTTGCCATAAGCTCACAAAGCTACCATAGTCAATATGAGCCCATAAACAACTTAGATAGCCATAACAACAAATAAATCATGTCAAAACATCTCCAAACTCAATCCACTATGTAGTATTGTGAACAGGTTTTCCATTGACTATAAAAAGTCTAAAATTCAACTATGTATGCACAAGTTATGATCTCTTTGAATCTAAAAAGAACATCCAACTCCCAACAAGAATTTCTCTATCAAAACAACAAAATATTGAAAAATCATTGATACCACGACGTAGTGCTTGAAACCACTTTTCCAATGACCATAAGAAATTGAAAAATTGATGCTTGATGCAAAAGTTATGCCTCTTGGAAAAAATCTATTCATTTTAACAAGTAGAGGTGGCTGCAAGTTGGCCAACTAGTGGCCCCTAGGCAGCCTGCCAACAACGACACATTGGTGATGAATTTCAATTTATATTTAAAATTTATTTTGGTGGAAATTTTGAAAAGGTTTTAAAGTCCCAAAAGGATAGGGCATGGTCCCCCACGGGACGAAGGCCTAGGGGACCATGCCCTAGGAGTCGAGGGCCTAAGCCCATCAGCCCTAATCGTCGGCCTGAGGGTCGACGCCATTGATAAGGGTATGTTGTGAGTACCATTGACGAGTACCACAAGGTACATCATTGCCAATCGACACCAACAAGCTACCATAGGGCATGGGGGGTTCTACAAAACCCCCCAAAAATACTATTTAAAAATAATAATGAGATTTAAATTGCAAGAATTTATTTATTTATTTTTAATTTTTTTCTCTGCAAACACCCATATGGTTGATCATACAATTAGGGCAAAGGGCAAAAAAAATTGTATTTGTTTTTCAATAACCAAAATAGACCAAATTTTATGTCAATCGTCATTTTTTGGACCTCCTGGATCCAATGGTAAGGTCTATTTTGTCCCAAGGGGTCACTTGTGAACATTCGCATACAAAACCCTCATAGTGAACACCTAGAAAAAAAATCCAACAAAGGTTCATAAACCCAAATCTAAAAAAAAAAAACCACATATTTGCAACCCCAAATCTACAATAGCAACTTGCACAAAACCCTCATACCTTGCAATGTCTTCATTCTTTCATGCAAAACCTTGAATTCAACTATGCACCAAATCTACTCATACAAAAGTTATAACAACCACAACCATGGCTCTAATATCAAACGAAAGAAAATATACAACCATCCAAAACAATTTCTACATAACCCAAATAGAGAAATCTATGCAAACAAGTATTCAAATTTCATATACAAAAGAATAGACACTATCACAAGATGATACAAAATATACCCTGGGAAAACCCCATCCTCCAAAAACATTCATCACTCATGTATTATTCAACATTGAAACCATTACAATACATCTTTAGTCTCCATGAACACTTTTGAAACACAAATTCTGTACAAGCACTCCATGTAAGCAAACATGTAACCGCACATCTCATGCCATGCTTCAAACCTCACAAATGCAAACAAGAGATGCTCTCAACTGCTTAGCCAAAATAACCACTAACCAACCTTAGACAACTACCTATGTGTTTGTTTTTATAAATATAAACTTGCACAAAACCACCAAATGGTATTACATAAACCATATGATTAATACCATGAGCTTACAAAACCATTAACCCCCACATTTAATTTTTAGTACTAAGTTTTTCCAATATTAATTATTTTCCCAATATACAACCTCACATTAAATATTTATCACAATGTTACATACAACACATAAAGTGGCCCTAAAAATGTTAAACCCCATGTGATGCACGCATCCCTAGGTCCCTTAGGTGCCCCATAAATAATATTAAATTACATCATTATAACATTATGCAAGGTGGACAACATGCCTTTTCCTAATAGGACCCACCCAATATAGAAGAATATGCCTCACTCTCTCTCTTAATGTCTATGAATGAGAAAATGGTGTTGATGAGCTCTAATTGATTTGTACCCCCACTATGATACTCCACCTTCTCTTTGAATACCATTACAAGTAATATTCCAAGTCATCTATGATTAAAAGAACAATAATAAAATAATACTGTCTCAATTGCATGGGCATCCAAGTATTCATTCCAAGGAAGTTTGAAATACAAAATTATATATTAGAACTACAATTAAATATCACACTATCCTAAAACTTGGACCAAAGAGCTTAAACTTCCATTCAACAATGAAAACCTGCTGCCTACTAATCAAAGCTAAAATACCATGCTTGAAAAAAGTTGTTCTTAAGCTTATTAAACCATAGCTCTTAGCATGAACAATTCAAAGGAAGAAGCATGGACAACACCTATATCAAAGAGGCGTATAGACTTACATCACTTGAACTTCACATTTGTATCAGCAACTCCCAAATACAATTCATATATACATTGAACTTCACATGCATATCATATTTTGAAACACAATTCCAAAATAGCTTTTAAATCCCAATAATTCGTGGAGGAGGCATATTCAACAAATCTTGGGAAGATACATGAGAAGAAAGGAAACATACATCTGCAAAACCTCTTTAAAATTTCATGGACTAGCTAGGACTTGAACCTAGGACCTTCCATAGGCTGCTATTCTGCTCTAACACTGAATCAATGGCTCTTCACATTAAATGCTTCCAACACTCTCTCCCCAAGCTAAATTTCTGTGCTCAGGGCTTCTTGTCTTGCTCTATTAAATTTCCATACACCAACTAGGCCTTGAACCTAGGCCTTCCAATTGGTTGCTGAGCTATGTGGTTCGTAATGTAAATTGTCTCCAGCCAAACCCATATTCTGATTGATTAGAAAACACTGCTCAAGCATAAGCATGCAAGAGAATGGCCCAGCATTTATCAGCCACAGCCATGGTATACACTAAATCTTAATCATACTCTCTTAGGTGGCTTAAATCATGCATCATTCAACAACATCGCACGAGCAACATGCAAACAGCATAGTCATAAATCATAAATGCAATTTAATGAAACATGCCTTCGAAATGATACTTTCAATTATCTGCTAGTTGATAACTATAAGGTCTAAAATTGTAAAATATACCCAATATCCACAGGTTAGCCCACCTGCGGAATAACAACCTATTTGAGAATATCATATATACAAATGTTTATCTTCGAGTGATTTTGTTTTCAATAATTTGAAAGGTAATGCCATCATAAGCAGCTATCCTGAGAGTGGTTGGCAACGTCAAATTATTCACTTAAACTGCATGCATGGAATCATTTTCTTAGTCTTCGTAACAAACTTGTCAAAAATCGGCCTAATCAGAGAATTAGATTTAAATGCTAGAGATTGAATATTTTGGAGCTAGCTTTGTTTTTGCACCGTCTGACTCAATTTCTGAAAGGAAAATGTTTTACAAGATAGCTTTGGCAGTACTGAGAACAGAAAGTTGAAGAGTCTATCTTGAACTCCTTGCTATAACTCTGGATTTCATTCTTTTTTTGAATAGCATCTTTATTTTTTGTAGCCTTCTCTTACAAACTAACTTAATTGAAATATCTTTCACCAAATTATACTAGTCATGATATCATGGTACATAATTTTTTATTTCAAAAAAGATGATTTCTGTACATCTTCATCTTACCTTTTATACTAATATTTTCATGGCACGTAAATCCAAGACTACTAATTGCCCTGGCTTATCACTAAACAACGAACTTTAATGTATAATTTGGCGGTTGTAATAAAAAGAATAACACCTAAGTAGATGATGCCATTATCCTGATGTTGAAACTTGAAAGTTGAAACAATCAATGTTGATGCTGAGAATCCAGCGCAAAATCTTTAAGTTGAAACGTTTAAAACTGACGTTGAGTATCCAGCAAATAAAAAGCTCTTACATATTCTCATACCTTCACAAAAGCTCCAGAAGTCATACCCTTACAGTTAAAAAATGTTAAAGACTGACATGTGGCGATTTGTATGTTAGAAAACTCCATAAAGGTGAACAAAACTATCGAGTCTAGCACCCTAATCAACACAAATCTGGCTCAATTCAAGCTTCCATATTTTTGGTCCATCAATGAGTTGTCGTAGGCCAATTTTTAGCTCTGGCACTCCCTCTTCCAACACAGCACACACTGGAAAAATAGGCACAGATGGTACTCTTTGCTTGAGTTCTGTGAACACCTCTTCAGCACCATTTTCATCTATTTTATTTGCCACTATTAATGAAGAACGATTAGACAACCCTGGTTGATGCTGCTCAAGTTCAAATACCAGATCCCTTAGTTGATGCCAAGGCTGAGGCCCCTTTCTATCGGCCAGAGATGCTGACAAGTCTACCACATATGCTAATGCCTTGGTCCGCTCAATGTGCCTCAAAAATTCATGGCCCAATCCTCGATCTTCATGTGCTCCCTTTATAAGTCCAGGAATATCCGCAACTGTAAGCTTGAAAAAGTCTTCATACTCAAGCTTGCCTATATTAGGCCTCAAAGTTGTAAATGCATAATGCCCCACAGTAGGTTTGGCCCGAGAAATGGCCCCTAGAAGAGTGCTCTTTCCTGCATTTGGAAACCCAACAAGTCCTATGTCTGCAAGAGACTTTAATTCTAAAATCAAAACAGCCTCTGAACCAGGTTGGCCAGGCTCATGCTCACATCTCAATCGGCCTTTTCCACTTACACGCTCTAATTCCATATCTGCATTTTCTAAACTTTCAGAAGAATCAACCTCATCTACTAGTTTCTCTTTCTGGTACCTTGAACCTCTTCCCATAGCAAGATTTCCTTGCCCTCCAATGCCTCCACAAGCAACCAAAAGACGTTGACCTGGTTCCACAAATTCTGCCACTGAATACTGTATTTCCTCATTTTCAGATCCCTCTTCATCTCCAAAGTCCCCATCAAATGGTGCATTCTTGTAATTGTTTCTTTGAGAATGTGGATGAAACTCATCAATGTCAGTACCTTCATCGTCACCTGACCCATTTGAATTCAGGGAATGATCCACATTCTCGTGAGAGCTCAGTTCATCATCTAACAAAATTGAATTGACAGTCTGATCCACATTCTTGCTAGGGTTTGATTCCACATTGCTTCTCTTGTTTTTCCAATCTGCAGAAACATCATAGTCTTCCCTGTTCACAGATACCTCCAGTGCTTCCTTGCAAGTCCTCTTGTTGGTTTGGAAATCTCCATTGGTGGTCTCCTTGCTTTCAAGATCTGTGCTTTGGATTTCCCATGGAAATTTTTCCTGTGTGGAAGCACCTTGTAAAGTTGAAGGGATCATACCACTGACTAAATGAACCACAGTACCTACTGGCACTTGTACAACCTGCAGAGTGACTTTGATGATTGGTATTGTTTGGACAAGGGTGTAAATGGTTAATCAAAGACTAATATTTTGGAAGATGCAACCAGCCAAAAAATATAAAGTGATAAGATCCACAACAATTTTCCAACCTTGTCTGCTCCTCTGCTACCCACTTTATTTTTGGAAAATCCATTTCCCCCTTTCTTTGCATTCTGTTAAAAAGCAAAGTGAATCAGTAAGATTGTTATTACTTATTCCCTGCCGAAAGACTGGTGATCCATGTTCAGAAAACCACCCCTATGCATTGGGAAAATTCAAAATAAAGAACCTTGGACTATCAATGACGCAAGGTAACTCAGTTTCACAGGGGAACACTATTTTCAATTTTCTGAATAAAGCTCAATATTTATTATCTCTAACAAAAATGGCATGCATTTTTTTAACAAGATTTGAATTTTTTAGCTCTGATGTTTCTTCTCCAATAAATAAGCAAAAAATTTATTTGTATTGTCTCCTTATACTTATAGAGAGTCACTATATTACTGATTATAAGTATGAACCTTGAGCACTACATGATTGAACATGCATAAGACCATGAGCACTAAATTACACAAAAGAAAAATGCAATTGAAAAAAGAACACTGTCTTTAATATATAAACAAAAAACTGCATACGAGGTGGTGCTGGAGGTTGCTTAAATCCCAAACTGCTGCAGAGCTTTCAAGGATGACATCACCACCTTTTCCTCCATTTCCACCTGCATTATTACAGTGGAATTAAGTTCAAAATAAATTAAAAATACATAATCTTTGCTAAAGCTCAAACATACTAAAGTTGCCTCCGGTATTGGCGATCAGGTTTGGGGATGCCATTTCATATTGAGGCATGTGGTAATAAGGGAACTGCTATTTCATGTCTACGTGAGTCGCCAGATGATGCATGCACATGGATGAGGTCCTCATACCAATATTGGATTTTCTTGGCAACTATGAACAAACCTAATAAAATGTAAGGTTGTGGATCTGGAATTTCTTTCTATTTGAAAGTTATGTTCGATGCTTCTAGAATCATCAATCAACAGCATAGGACGAAGATCCTCAAGAAAAGGAAGAAGCTTAGAAATGCTGGACACTTATCATCCTATACAGTTGATTCCACAAACATCTACACTGTGAACAAAAAGAAATTGAAAGTTTGTGGACATAAGTTTTTGGATACACCAAGTAAGAGTTCGTTACTTTTCTCAGTGTTTCAGTTGCAGTTTAAAAACCCAAAATGGTAGAATGCAAACAAGGTGTGAGTAGCTCAAAAACAATAAAACATAATGTGGTTAAGGGTTTTGGGTTTTGGGTTTATTTCAGTCCGAAATCACAAAAAAATAGAACGCAGTACAGAAGTGGATAAACCTTAAGCACTAAATTGGTTTACTACATTTTGGAAAGAAAAACTTTGTTTTAATTTTGAATTATCACCATCTGGCGTGCCATGTCGGGCCTGGCGACTCCTCCTATAACTGGTGCATCCACCGCCCCCCTGCCCTCCTTTAACCCATACTGTAAACTTATCTATCATTTTTCGCTCCTGTACCAACAGAATATAAGCATTACCTCTTAATTTGAATTCCCACTGCCCCTCATGTAAGAGCCCAAATTATTTTCATAACCAACCAAAGTAAAGCTGAAATTCCTTTGTCAATTTGAAAATTGGTTCACCTGTAATGGAGCGAGTTTTCCCTTCTTCGATGGGGTTTCTGTGTACACAGAAGCTGTAACAGCAATCCATGGCTGCTGCCGCTGTTTCCAACGGGGTTTTGTATTACAAAGTGTTTCAAATAATTTATGGCGTCTCCACATTCCCTTTCTGTGAAATTAGCTTAAAATCTGCGAGATGTCTCTGGTTATTAACAGAGTGCGGAGTAGTTGCGGTGTCGTATGGAACCACGAAACCTTCTCTGGCTGCAAATACTCCCGTCAAAGCGACGGCAATCGCTCTCCGTCCCCAGTCGACATAGTTTCGTCGTTCGGGCCACTTCCCTCTTTTGCCCTTTTACATTGCTGGTATCTTATGCGGGCTTGTAGCTTATAAGCAAGGAGTTAAATCATTTTTCATAATATTTTTTGGGACTGTTCTTGGGTTAAAAAAAATAAAAAATGGATGGCTATTTTTTGTCTTTTTTTAAAGTTATTTTTCAGCATGTGTTGCGATGGAAAGAACCATTGTTGGATGTTGGGCTCCATAAAAATGTGATTGCTAATATTATGAGACAGATTATTTTACTTCATATCTAGAAAAATAGATGTTTTGCTATGTTTTCTAATCATGTTACTCATCAAAATGTAGGAATGCTACAGTTTTACTTTGACATCATAGTTCAACTTGTCTTTTTGTGTTTTCAGTTGAGAGATGATGCTAATTATTGCAAGCTTTTGGATGAGATCAAATACCAATTTCTACAACTTCATCACAAGGATATCCGTTGTTCTAGACAACTCCAAAGTTTATTTAAATTTTGAGTATAAATTATTCTTCAACTGTTGTTTTGTAATGTCTATGGTTGGTTTAATCAGCTGGGTCATTTGTGTTCTTATAGACAACTTATTTTACATTGCATATTTATGATTCAACTGTTGTATGTAGTTGGTTCAATCAGTTGTGTTAGTTGAGTTGTGTATGGATGGTATAATTGTTGTTACTCTTACTAGTATGGTCACAGGTTAATTGTATAATCTTTATTTGCTTTTGTTGTGCTACAGTCTTTAGTTGTTTTTGTTGTACTACAGTCTATGATCCAGTTATTTTGTTATTCTTCTTTTTAGGCAGTCTCCTTTTGGGCTGCTTATTACTTTCATTGTAATTCAACTTTATTCAATAAAAAAAAAAGGAGTTAAATCATTTGCTTGCTTAATAATGTGTGTAAAATTTAAGTTGTGTCGTTTATAATTTATTTTGAAACAGATATTAATGTAAACATTTCTTTTCATTTGTATTTAGTTTTTGAAAAATAAATAGATCATTGAAGGCCTATATGTATATGATTTCTTAGTTAATGTAAATATATAAGATTGCTAATAAAAAATATTTAAGAAATAAATTATTTATAATTCTATTGGATAAATAGTTCAAAATTTTATGTTGATTCATGTAAATTGAGAAAAGCATTCAATTATTTTAAAAAATTTCAATCGTTAAAAAAATTAAGCTATAATAAAATATACATCAAGAACATTTTGTAATAAATATAAACCCTTATTTTTACTCTTAATTAAAAGATAAATACATATGTTCATATTCATAAAAGCCCGATAAAATAAGAAGTATAAAGTTTCTTGTAGCTTAAGGCATTAGTTGGAATTTAATGCCATTAATGGCATAAACTACGATGTCACCTTTTAAATTAAACTCTTGTGTTCATCCAACACCTCTATTGGATCATTATTATTTACCATCCATCATATATTGTAAAATATTGCATATGCTTATTGAACATGGTGTTGCCATTGATGTCAAATATGTTGGAACACAACAATCTACTAAGAGGGGGGTTGAATTAGTAGATCACTTAAATTTTAGCTCTAAATACTTTATGCAAATCAATTTATTTAAGCCCTTTTTGTGCATATTAAAACTTAACATGCAAGAATAGAAACATGTACACACAACATCACATAACACAAAATGTACGTGGAAAACCCAGAATGGGAAAAGCCGTAGTGAGAAATGTTAGGATCTACTATCCTAATCCAACCTCACAATCAAATGTTCTATTACAATTGTTTAAAGACACCAACCCTAAGGAGGCACCAATCCCCTAGTTTTAGGAGCACCCACTCCAAGTAAGCACCAACTCCCTACCTCTGAGCACCTACCTAGATATCTGATGGCACCCAACAATCATATTTACAATGAAAGATATTATATTTTGTTACATTTCAATGTTGCAACTTATTTTGCAACTGCACAATACTTTGTTGCAATCTCTACAACTTAATCTCCTATTCTGCACCTCCCTAGACCTCTTCTTTGCGCCCCTTTTTCTTTTAGTGCATTCTTAGTCTACCTCAAAGGCTCACATACACACTCTGCACCTTGCTTTGCTCTTCTCTACTCTTTGAATGTTAACCCTGATTGAAATCTCTAATTTTTTATTTGGTTCCACTTATTCAAATTAGTGCATTCTCTATCTGCAACTTGGCTCTCTCTACAACATGCACACCTCTACACTTGGACAATTTTTAGATTGTCTTCTTTTCTTTTTTTGCTTAACCCTACCGAATTGCATTCACTGCCTAGAGCTTTGCACCACCGTCCAACACATCTGAAAGCTTTTGTTAGGGTTTTCCCGCTATCTTCTTCAGGAAGCTACCTATTCATCGAGCCACATGCCATCAAATTAAAATTCTGGCTCATTGGATTTTCCTAAGTATGGCGATCTACAAAACCCTAACCCTGATATGCATTAAATGCAATTCCTTGTTTGATCGATTTGATTTTGATCTTTGTCGCCTTGACAATCTGTGTCGCCACTAACTAAATCAAATCACCAATTAAAATGGTCACTGGAGTAGGTAGACCAATTAAACCCATTCTCTGTGTTGGCTACCAATCAAAACCTATGTTCATACATAGCTATTTGTGATCTTCAAATTCAAACCTGGGCCATCAATATCTTGTCTTCACGCCATGATCCTTCGATCCACATTTATTGCTTAGCTTTAAAACACAACCGTCGGATAAAAGTCCTTTTAAGTCGTCGTCGTTGATCTTCATCATATGTAGCCACTTATTGTTGGGTCCCATCGGGACACATGTCACATGCCTACTATACCGCGAGGCAAAGACAAGGGACCCATTATAGCTCAATGGGCAGGTAGGCTTACACCATCTGTCACCCACACCATCGCTGATTAATTCATAACAATGATGTGAATTGACATATCGAGCAATCATACATCACCACATGTCTTCACACATCATCGTATTCTTCAATCACCTCACATTTTGTCTAGTCCCATCTAACACTTGTCATTAGCCCGCTATCCCATGGGGCTAGATGGGGACCCACCATATACTTAGTGGGATGGCGAGGAGGCCGTCGATCTTCGAGACTTGATCACAACTGTCGATCAAGTTGAAGGAAAATATTTAGTGCATGACATAGGAAACATTATAGTTATTAAATATTTTCCAAGTCGATAGTGCTAGAAAAGGGGGCTAGTTACACAAACGACTTCAATGGATTAAGTCATCACTTAAGCAACCTACAATGACCAATAAATAGTCAATGATAAAATATAAAGTTTGTTTAGTGTCATGAATGCAAGCTTTAGGGTTTAATAGTAAAACCCTCAAGCAGACCAAGAGCTCAAATAATTCATTCCTAAGCATGGCACACATCCTCTAGATCTGCAAATTACACCATTGGAATACACTCAAAAAATCCATATCAAATCTACACTCTGATTTTACCTCAGACTTCTAGAAGAAACTTCTACAACATTGTGACAACATTTCGTGATAATATTGCAACTTTTTGAGCAACTTTGCAACAATTACAAAACATGCTCCTTACTCCATCAACCTACACCAATTCTTCCAGAACTAGATCCACTGCACCTCTGATCTCTCCTTTGATATCAATGACACTTTTGACATCAATGGCAACCAAATTTCCAACAATCTCCCCCTTTTTCATTGATGAAAAACCAAATGCTCAACCTGCAGACAATGGTCTGATACCAATTACAGATGTTTCTCTGTACCAATTGAACTATTCATTGCAACTGCACTTTCTCAATATTCTCCCCCTTTCACAATTGCATGATCATTTGCACAATTTCTCCCCCTTTGACATCAATGGAAAAAGGGTCATCCTCAAGAATTGCACACTTTCTCCCCCTATGAATATTCTCCCCCTTTGACAAGCAATTCAAAGAGAGAGTGGATCCTTGAATCTAAAACCATCAAGTCGTTAGAAATTTGTAAAACCATATTTACTTGACGTGATCTCCCTTTTCATTTCCAAGGATGAATGAATTACCAATAAATCTCCCCTTGTACCTATGCCCTATCACTAGATTTTATTGATATGATGTGGGAGCAATTACTACCAATTTTTGCCTCAGATATTCAAATTGTTCCTTGCAAAGAGGCTTGGTGAATATGTCTGCCACTTGATCTTTGGTTGGCACATACTCCATGGTGACTTCCTGATCTGCAACCTTCTCTCTGATGAAGTGATACTTAATTGATATATGCTTGGTTCTAGAATGCATCACTAGATTCTTTGAGATGTTTATTGCACTTGAGTTATCACAAAGAATGGATATAGGTTCACTATATTCAACCTTAATGTCTTTGAGTGTTTGCTTCATCCATAGAACTTGAGTACGTGTTGTTGCTACATATCCTGCTTCTATTGTAGATAAGGTGACTGATTCTTTCTTCTTGCTCATCCATGACACAAGTTTTTATCCTAATAAAAATGCACCACCACTATGGCTTCTCCTATCATTTGCACATCCAGCCCAATCAACATCAGTATATTTTGTTAAAGTAAAATATTTGTTCTTGGGATACCACAACCCATAATCAACAGTGCTTTTGATATATCTAAAAATTCTCTTCATTGCATTGACATGGGACTCTTTTGGAGCAGCTTGAAACCTTTCCACCATATACACTACTTGCATGATGTCTGGCCTTGATGCAGTTAAGTACAATAGACTTCCAATCATTGACCTATACATTGTCTAATTTGCATCTGAGGATTCATCTGATTTTCTCAACTCACAACCAATTATCATGGGGGTACTAACTGGTCTACTATCATTCATACCAAACTTCTTAAGCATTTCCTTAGCATATTTAGTATGAGATATAAATATCCCATCATCAATTTGTACAACATGTAAACCAAAGAAAAATGGCAGCTCTCCTAGCATTGGCATCTCAAATTCATCTTGCATATGTGTAGCAAATATTTTACACATCTTATCATTGCTACCTCCAAATATGATGTCATCTACACACACAACAACAATGATCATGTGCTCACCTTCTAATTTGAAGTACAAATTTCTATCTATACACCCCTTCTTGAATCCTTATAGTTGTTGTAGATACTGGTCCAATCTTGAATACCATGCCTTGGGTGCTTGTTTTAGACCATACAAAGCTTTTCTCAATCTACAAACATAATATTCTTCTTCTGACAGCTGAAAACCTTTTGGTTGTTCAATGTAGACTTCCTCTTCAATATTTCCATTTATGAATGTTGATTTAACATCCATTTGATATACTTTAAATCCTTTATAAACTAAAAAATACAGGAAACATTTTTATTGCTTCTAATCTTGCAACCAATGCAAAAGTTTCTTCAAATTCAATGCCCTCAACTTGTGCATACCCTTTGCACACCAACCTTTCCTTGTTCCTTACTACAACACCATCCTCGTTCAACTTGTTTCTAAACACCCATTTAGTACCTATGATATTTTCGCTTGGGGATCTAGAAACCAATTCCCATGTTTTATTCTTCTCAATCTGATTGAGTTCTTCCTCCATGGATTTTATCCATCTTTCATCCTTGTTGGCCTCAGTATAACTCTTTGGTTCAATTTGTGACAAGAGAGCAAAATTTACTTGTTCCTTATTCTTTACAAGTCTTCTCCTTGTCTGAACACCATCATTTTATCACCTATAATTTGATCTGCAGGATGATCCTTTTGAACATATCTTGCAGGTGATTTTTCATTAAATTCATCTTAAGGCCTTCTTCATTAGCAAAAATTTCTTCTTGATCTTCTGATTCAACTTCAAAGTTATTTCTGTCAAGCTTAGCATGTTTCATATCTTCATCAATTTTGTGCAGCCTCTTGTTATAACACTTGTAAGCTTTGCTTTGGGTGGAATATCCTAGAAATATTCCTTCATCACATCTAGAATCAAAGCTTACCAAGTTTTCATCTTCTCTCTTGATGTAGCATTTTCTACCGAACACCTTGAAATACTTAAAAAATGCAAGCTTGTTGTACCACAATTCATATGGAGTTTTACCACTATTTTCTCTTATTTGAGCTATGTTTTGAATGTAGACTACAGTGTGGACTGCTTCTCTCCAAAACTTATTTTCCAATTTGGCCTCACTCAACATGGCTCTAGCCATATCTTTAACCATTTTGTTCCTTCTTTCAACTACTCCATTTTGTTGTGGAGTTCTTGGTGTAGAATATTATTGTTTGATTCCATGTTTTTCACAATATCTAATGAATACACTTGATGTGATTTCTCCACCTCTATTTGATCTTAAGCATTTGATTCTTCTACCAGTCTCCTTCTCTACCAAGGCTCTAAATATATTGAATTTTTCAAATTCTTCTGACTTATCCTTTAGAAAGGTTACCCATGCCATTCTAGTGTAGTCATCAATCAGTAGCATGAAATAATTTTCACCTTTCAATCCTTTTACCCATGTGGGACCACACAAATCAATATGAACTAATTGCAAGGGTTTTGTAGTTAAATATTCCTTTGTTTGAAACTTAGCCCTCATTTGTTTTCCCTATTGGCACTCTTTGCAAATGATGTTTGCAGGCTTTGTAATATTAGGCATGTGTCTAACTAGTCCTCTTGAACTTGCTTTTACCATATTATCAAAATTGGCATGCCCCAATCTCCTATGCCATAGCCAACTCTCCTCTACTTGGCTTATCAGATAATTCTAAACTTTTACTTCACAAAGATTGTAAATATTAATGTCATTCCTTACTCCTTGTGCAATTGTCTCACCATTCTTTCTTATCTTGCAACCTTTTGAGTTAAATGTAATCTTATATCCATTGTCACACATTTGGGTGGCACTTAGAAGGTTATGTTTCTAACCTTCAACATATAGGACATCTTTTTTCTGATTCTTTCCATCTATGCTCAAGATTCATTTTCCACAGATCTTCACAACAGTATTATCAACCAAGAAAACTAATCCTTCTTTACATTTCTTGAGTTGGATGAATTTGTTTTTGTCTCTAGCCATATGCTTGGAGCGGCCACTATCAATTACCCACAAATTTTTCTTTTTGGCATGCAATGTATTCTGTGCAATCATTGATTGTGTGGGATTTTGTTCTTTCTCCTTCCACACCTTCTTAGGTTACTTTTCAAACTTCTCTTCCTCTTTCTCAGGAACCTTAGATTCTTTTCATTTTGGGCGGTATGTTTTTCTTTTTCTCATATTGACCATTTGGTCCTATGAATTTTTCTCTACAGTTTCTAGCTATATGACCAAAATTATTATTGTTGTAACACATCACATTTATGTCCATTAAATGAGCAAATAGATTTTTTCTTAAAAAATTGTACTCCTTTTAGGAACTACTCTACATTCTCTAGCCCTATGACCAAATTGATTACAAGTATAGCAATACCCATAGAAGTATGAAGAGTAACTAGTCATAGAATTTCCTTGAACCAGATGAGGGGGTCTTCTTTGTCTTGGCTTCCTCAAATCTCTCACCCTTGTGAATCCATCAACACCAATTCTTCTTGTGTTCTACTTCTTCTGTTGGTTAGGAACTGACAGGTTATTCTTCTTGTCTACAACTAACTTCTTTTCTTCATCAGATTTCTTCACCTCAACAAGCTTCTTCTCCTCTCCAAAGACATCCTCTTTGCATGATTTTTCACCATCCGAGCTAGACTTTTCTTCTACTCTAAATCTTTCAAAAATCTTTGCAGAAGAATTTATGAAGAAACTCTTTCCTTTCTCAAGACCAAAACCAAATTTCTCCTTGTTAGCTTGCTTTTGTGCGCTCAATAATCCATCAAGGATATCTGAACCTCCCTTTAGCTTCAAGCCTTTTTCAACCTTCTCTCTAGATTTCTCCAAATATTTTCTTAAGGTAACTACTTCTACCTCAAGCTTCATACATTTGTCCACTTCAGATTCCAATTTAGATTTGACACCTTTAATTATCTTAGCTTCATCCACTTGCAGCTTTAAGCTCACCACCATTTGATTGGACTCTTCAAGATTTTTGGTTAGCTTTTCAGCTTCCTTATGTGTACGCTTCTTCATATGCTTATTCTCCTTTACCTTATAATCAATCTCATCTCTTAAGTTATCAATCTCTTTCAGGGCATTTATTAACTCACCCTTAAGGTCAACTACTTCTTCTTCTTCACCTAAGCCTCCAACCCTTCCATATTTCTATTCTCCAGAGTCTTTAGCCATGAAGATAAATTATTCTTTTTCCTCCATTACAAGGGCACAGTCTTGTTTATCATCTGAACTATCACTAGCATCAAATGCATCACTTTCCTCTTGAATATATAGACTCTTCTCCTTTCCAAAACTCTTTTTCTTAGGGAAGTAGGTTTTCTTTCTCTTACTATCTTCTTCTTGTTTAGAGTTATCCTTCTTATTGTAAGGACAATTAGAAGCAAAATGACCTATTCTACCATAGTTAAAACACTTGAAAGGTAACTTACCTTTATACTTTCTAGATCCTCTCCTTATTCTTCTGATGAAGTTTGCTTCTTCCTCATCAATCTCTTCATGTTCTGATGTAGAGACTACTTCCTTATCTTTCTTGGGTGCTTCAACCTTATCTTTATTTGCATCCTTGAATGCAACTTCTCTCCTAGATGACTCTCCATTTTCCATTATCATTTCATATGCATTGAATATGCCATGTAGTTCATCAATAGTGATTAGCCAATTCTCTTGCTTCGTCTATTGTTGATATCTTGGAGTCATATTTGGATGGCATAGACCTTAAGACTTTTTGCACGATGACTGATTCCTTAACTTCTCTGAATCCTCTGATAGAGTTCACAATTTCATCAACCTTGAGCAATTAGTCTATAATATTTTCCTCTTCATTCATTTGAAGACTTTCAAACTTGGATACGAGAATATGCAACTTTTCTAATTTTACCTTATCATCTCCTTCATAAATTCTTTTCAAATTCTCTCAGACATCATGTGTAGTTTGAAAATGCATAACCTTGACAAACATTGATCTAGACAAACCACAAAGAATGACATGCTTTGGTTTTTCATTCTTCTCATAATACTTCTTACTTGTAGCATCAGTAGGAGTTGTGGCTGGTGGTGTATATCCATTATTAATGGACATCCAAACATCAAATCCTAAAGATCCCAAATATGTCTCCACCATAACACTCCAAAAAGCATAATTTGATCAATCACATGGAGGTGCCTTGTTTGTAGAAGAACCCTCTTGACTAACCATTGTGTTCACTAGTCCAAGATCTACCCGAGTTAATTAAGCTTCTCCTAGGGAACCTAGGCTTTGATACCAATTGTTGGAACACAACAATCTACTAAGAGAGGGGTGAATGAATAGATCACTTAAATTTTAGCTCTAAATACTTTATGCAGATTAATTTCTTTAAGCCCTTTTTGTGTAGATTAAAACTTAACATGCAAGAACATCTAAACATGGACATGCAACATCAGATAACACAAAATGTATGTGGAAAACCCAAAATGGGAAAAATCACGGTAAGAAATGCTACTAGGATCTACTGTCCTAATCTAGCCTCACAATCAAATGTTCTACATTACAATTGTTTAAGGGCACCAACCCTAAGGAGACACCAATCCCTTGGTTTTAGGAGCACCCACTCCAAGGAAGCACCAACTCCCTACCTTTGAGCACCTACCCAAATATCTGATGCCACCCACCAATCAAATTTGCAATGAAAGATATTATATTTTGTTACAATTCAATGTTGCAACTTATTTTGCAACTGCACAATATTTTGTTGCAATCTCTGCAACTTAATCTCCTATTCTGCACCTCCCTAGACCTTTGCTTTGCACCTCTTTTTATTTTAGTGCATTCTTTTTCTACCTCAAAGGATCACATACACACTCTGCACCTTGCTCTGCTCTGCTCTACTCTTTGAATGTTAACCTTGATTGAAATCTCTTATTTTTGTTTGGGTTCTACTTATTCAAATTAGTGCATTCTTTGTCTGCAACTTGGCTCTCTCTCTGCAACATGCACACCTTACACTTGGACAATTTTTAGATTTTTTTTTTTTGGCTTAACCCTACTAAACTACATTTATTGCATCAAGTTTTGCACCACCGTCCAACACATTTGGAAGCATTTGTTAGGGTTTTCTCACTATCTTCTTTAGGAAGCTACCTATTCATCGAGCCACATTCCATCAAATTCAAATTCTGGTTCATTGGACTTTACTAAGTATGGTGTTCTGTAAAACCCTAACCTTGATATGCATTAAATGCAATTCCTTGTTTGATCGATCTGATTTTGATCTCTATCACCTTGATAATCTGTGTCGTTACTAACCAGATCAAATCACCAATTAAAATGGTCATTGTAGCAGGTAGAATAATTAAATCATTCTCTATGTCGGCTACCAGTCAAAACCTGTGTTCATACAGACTTAGCCATTTGTGATCTTCAAATTCAAACCTGAGTCATCATGCCATGATCCTTCGATCCATATTTATTGCTCAACTTTAAAATGCAACTGTCGGATAAAAGTCCTTTTAAGTCATCACTGTCGATCTTCATCATATGCAACTGCTTATCGTTGAGTCCCATCAGGACACATGTCACATGCTCGCTATACCGCAGGGCAAAGATAAAGGGGCCCACCATATCTCAACGGGTTAGCGGGCTTCTGCCCTTTTTCACCCACACCATCATCGATCAATTCACAACAATGATGTGAATTGACATATTAGGAAATAATACATCACCACCTATCTTCACAAGTCATCATCTTCTTCCATCGCCTCACATTTTTTCTAGTCCCACCTAACACTTGTCACTAGCTCGCTATCTCATAGGGCTAGATGGGGACCCACCACATACTCAATGGGATGGTAGGGAGGTCGTCAATCTTCAAGACTTGATCATAGTCGAAGGAAAATATTTTGTGCATGACATAGGAAACATTATAGTTGTTAAATATTTTACAACCTAGTAATGCTAGCAAAGGGGGCTAGTTACACAAAGGACTTCAATGACTTAAGTTATCACTTAAGCAACATACAATGGCCAATAATTAATCAATGATAAAATATAAAGTCTGTTCAGTTCCATGACTACAAGCTTTAGGGTTTAACAATAAAACCCTAGAGAAGACCGAGAGCTCAAATAATTCATTCTTGAGCATGGCACACATCCTCTGGATCTGCAAATTACACCATTGGAATGCACTCGAAAAACCCATATCAAATTTGCACTCTGATTTTACCTTAGACTTCTAGAAGAAACTTTTGTAGCATTGTGACAATATTTCATGACAATAGTGCAACTTTTTGAGCAACTTTGCAACAATTGAAAAACATGCTCCTTACTCCATCAACCTGCACCAAATCTTCTAGAACCATATCCAATGCACCTTTGATCTCTATTTTGACATCAATGACAACCAAATTTCCAACAAAATATATGTCAAAGTGGAATGTCAGTTGCAGATGTTACAAATGTTAATGTTATCATTGATGAAAAAAGGAAACATGGGAAGTCTAGGTACATATTTAATTGGTGGTTCTTGTATGTCTACTACTTTTGTGAAAGTCTGGAAATGTTTGTGGTAGTGTTATGAGGTTTGTTGCTCAAAAGTAGAATATGCACTATATTGAATTGTCATTGTTTTTAGTACCACATTCTACTGTTATTCATAACTATTTCTTGCAGTTTGGAAGATAAGTAAAGCTACTCAAAATGTACTTTAGTTTCAAATTTATAAGAATTGGGTCTTAGATGAAGCATCTAAAAATGACAGAGTGAAGCTTGTAATTCCTGAATAACTATGAAAGATGGTTGAAAGCTTGTGCTAGAGAAGGGAAGTGTGTGTCAGCCAAAGGAAGCATGTTAAGGTAAAATAGGACCAGTTAAGATCATGGTAGGAAGCGTATGCCATCATCTTACACTTGTGGTAATGTATTTGATTTGGTGTCGAACCGACTACATGTTTCATATAATTTTGAGTTAAGGTTTTGGATTTGACCGACATGGCTAATTGTCGATGATGTTAAAGGGTTCTAGGAAAACATGAAATTGTTGTTAACATGGTGGAATGGATATATATTGTAAACAAAGATTTTGGCACCAGAATGCTTTATTATCCTTCTAGGGTTTTTCACCTAAAATGATAAAGATGGTGTCAAAATGCAATGTTCACATTCAAATATTGATGTGATGTGGGTGTAATGTGCCTATATGAGATGATCTACATGTAGAAAATGAACAAAATCTATTGATTATGGATGCAAAACTAAGAAATGCAGAGTGTTGGAAAACACAGTGTTGTATGCAAACATGAACTAGAAACATAAACAAACAAGAACAAAATTGAATGAAACTGATCAGGGTGCACCTGGAAACTGAAAAAAGATCTAGGAAGGTTCTGGAATGATGCAAAATTTATTGTTGAAGCCCAATGGGACTCATTCGCCACATATGGCGAATTAGTCCTATTTCTGGTAAAATCTGTCGGAACAGGTTTCAGGATGCTGGGAACACAAAACTTTAGAAAACTATTTTTCTAGCCTGTCAATGGGACTCATTCACTATAGATGGAAAATCAGTCCACCTACAAAAATTTGTAAAGTCAAAGGTCAACTTTGTGGGTCCTGATTTGTACTTTTCTAATTATTGGGTTGCCGGATCTGAATCTACAAAAAATGGGCTGAAAGAGGTCTCCAAGCTTCAATTAGGGTTATGTTGACTTTGATGAATTTGATGACTTATTGACCACTTTTCAACACCTCTCTCCTTGAAAAATATTCCTACAAGACCTACAAACACACATGTAAAGAGGGGGAAAATGGTTAAGGGTTAGAGTATAGGGGTTTGCCTTGGTCAAACCCCACTTTGGTAATCAAACCCTTGATAATGAAATGAAATAAAGAAGGAATGATGAACAAATAACATGAAAATGTCATAAAATCACCAAACCCTTGTTGTTGAAGTCTGAAGATATGTCAATGGTTGCTCTAAGATGCTTGAATGCTTGATGAGAATGCTAGAATGCTTGAATATTATGATGCATGAATGAACTATGTTGATTGGGGATTGAAGTGAATATAAAATCATGTATTTATACACACTTATGCCCTAATTTCCTGAAAATACATCACAGGCCAACCTTAGGTCTTTAGGAATAAAAACTTTCCAACAATTTAAGTTTATTTTTATTTTAGTGCCAAGAGGGACTCATTCACCCCTAATGGCGAATGGGTCCCACTCAAGGCATGTGAATGGGTGTCAAAAATTATATTGTATTAAATATTGTTTGTTAGGTTTACATTCAAAAATACACTTAATTAAGGTCTGTAAGTGCATAAAGGGGCCAAATAAAGCATAAGAAAGGTGTATTTGTTGATGACAAGTCTAGAAAAGCGTGAAAGTTTATTACAAGACTTTACAACACTTTAGAATAGGACTTGGTAAGTGATAAAAAAGGGAGTATGTAACTGAATTATAATAAGAAGAGTCTAGAAAAGTGTGAAAATGTATCACAACACTTCACAACACCTTTACAAGACTTCATAAAGTCTTGGTGATTTATAAAGATTAAAGACCTAATGTGAATGTGTGGGCCACATTACAACAATAAATCAAGGAAAAGTCAAGACAAATAAGAAAAAGGAGGGACAAAACAAGAAAAAGTAAAAGGGTTACTTTTTTTGTGTCCATAGTTAGCCCCCACTTTAGTGAGAGGATGAACTTGCTTCAAACTCACACTAAAGTAGCCAAACATGCAATCAAGAGGGGTCTAAATGCACTAATGCTTGGTGAGATGAGACAATATCCTGTCTACTTCTTCTATCAACTTCTGTCTACATTCTGCAATAGTAAAATGGATTAATCAAGATAATCACCCACAAAGAATATGTAACAATGGAAAAGCTTATTTAGATCATCAATATTAAAGTTTTACAGAGTATTAAGCTAAGAAAACACCTCATTTTTCAATAGATCAAGCCCCCCAGGATCAAGATCACATAGAAAACCAATCATAAGAGCAAAGGAACACACATGAAAGTGATGAAAAGCAAGGAAAGAAGAGAAAGCTTCTATCGTCTATCTAGCTCGTTGTGGATTAGATCTAGGCTATTTGTTTGGAACAAGAAATGTGTACTCACTCTAGGACGACAAAAATCATGGCTATTTGTCGAGTGAGAAGGCTTGAAAGGTGAGAAACATACACTCATAGCTGGTATGTACTCACGAACACACAGGTGGCTATGGGGAAAGTCATGCCTCAGAATGGGCTTCCTGCTCAACCATACTAAAGTTATACCTACTGATAACTTCAATAAGGCGCCACAAAGGACAATGTTGTTTCGTGCTTCATGAGACAAGCAAAGCTTTGTATGCTTAGAACTCATGAACAAATGTGATGGCACCGTAGGAATGCAAGCTGTGTTATGCAAGGTGGCCATGTATATGCATAATGCAACATGCAAAAGAAATGTTCAAATGAGTCTTGCTTAGTTCATGTGAGGTATATAACTTAGGGAACATTGTGTCTAATGTCTCCAAGAGAGGACCAATCAAAGAATAGAATATTCACAACTTAGGGGATGCAGTGCGTCACACTAGGCCACCAAGAGGAATGTAATATGCTGAGATAGATCATGCTCATGAAAGACATCACATTCAATGTTGTCAAAAAATTAACAAATGCATTGTATAAAGTAACAAGGCTGCACTAAGAACCAAGAAAAAAAAAGAAGAAAAAATGCAAAATAATTATGCCAATGTATTCCCCCACTTTAAAGGAATTGCTACACACCATTTTGTGAGTAATTACTTTAAAGTAGCAAATGTAAAATGAAAAAAAGAAACAAGACATGAGAGCCCACTTGAAAAGCCCCTATGCCAAGTCATATGTTTTTGAGTAAGGTTGTGTCATGCAAATGAAAAAGGAACAAAAGAAAAAGGGGTTTCCCCCAAAAAGGAACACATAAAACACATAAGGGATCTATGGATTTGGGGTCAATATGTTCTTTACTATAATGTTGTGATTAAAGAGCTTGAAACTGTCATCATTCCCCAAATACACATAGAACTAGAAGAATGACACAAAGAGAGCTAAAACAAAAGAAAAAGAAGATCAGTTTTGGGTCAACATGGAAGAGACATAAGTTGTCTCAATGCTTTGCATCATCCCCAAAAGGAAAACACAAAACCAAAGCGGAAAGGAAAATAAAAAGACTTTTTGGGTCAACATGGAAGAGACATTGGGCGTCTCAACGCTTTGCGTCATCCCCAAAAGGAAAACACAAAACAAAAATGAAAAGGAAAATAAAAAGACCTTTTGGTTCAACATGGAAGAGACATAGGGCATTTCAATGCTTTGCATCGTCCCCAAAAGGAAAACACAAAAACTAAAGTGAAAGACAAAAGTGAAAATGATGTATGACATATAGAAGAATGAAGGTACAAATAGAGGAATTGCACAAAGAGAGAGAGAGAGATAGAACATCAAACGTCACGTTACGGGGGGACACGATATGCACATGTAAACAAAAAAGAAAAAGAAAATAGAATGCAAAAGACTAGTAAGGCATATACAAGTCAATCCTCAAGCAAGTCATCCACCTCCCAACCTCAGTTAAGATAAGTGGAAGGTGATAAACATAGCTAGGGGACAAGGACAAAGGCATCACTAGGACAAGGCTAACAACTTCTTGCCCCCACTGAATGCAAGGAAAGAATGAGTCGAGATGGGTGATGGGAAAGGGCATGCAATAGTGAGAATGGAAGATTCTACAACTATTGCATGATGAGGTGTATGGTAGTTGTTTATGGATTTATTGGATATCAATTATCGTCATCAAAATGATACTTGCTCAGTATTTCTTTCAATTGATGACATTCATCACTTCTATGACCAAGAACACGATGATATGCACAATGTGGAACATTAGCATATTTAGGATAGATTTCCAACCTATTCATAGGTGGTAATAAAATGAGTTCTTTGTTTAGAAAGATTTGCAATTTCATTTCACATTCAGGTGGTGGATGGAGAGGAAACTTTAGTTTTTTCAACTTGTAAGGTCGTTTGCGTTTACTAGATTCACCTTTTTCATGGATTAAAGGAGGAAGAGGACCCATGGGGATCTGAGCATCCTTGTCATTGGAATCATGTAGGGGTTGTTCAGGAGGAAGGAGGACATTCAGATCGGGAGGGGAATCAAAGATCATTGTGCCATCATCATGAAGTATCCAATATTAGAAAGGAGGCTTGCTGTCATGAGGAGGATCTTGATATCCTAACTCTGTTGTGTTTTCATCTGTTGGTCTTTGTTCTAAAATTTGATGAATGTTATGTTTAGTTGTGTCACATCCTTGTTTGCTTAAGATGGTAAAACCTTTGCCATAAGTTTCTTCAAGGTTGATTGGTGTGTTCGTAACTTTGTTATCATAGAATGGTTGAGGAGTGGCTTGGTTAGAGGAACTAGGTCCACCTATTGGAGGGAACTTAGGTCCTTCATTAGTTTTAGGATGTAGGTAACCAAACATATTAGGAGGTGAGACTGTAGGAAGGTCTTGTTGTTTCATGGAGGGACAAAAGGATGCATTGGCTTCGAGGTTCATTTAAGAAATTATTCATGCTATCATAATCTTCTCCAATGATGTCAACAACACTAGGAGGAAATTCATGAGGAGTTTAAGGAGCATGAGGAAGCTCAAGGTCATTAGGATAAGCTCCAAAGGCACAATTTGACATGTCCACTAAAGATTTTAATGACATCCAAAACTTATTAAAGCAAAAAGCCATGATGGAAATGAATGAAAGTAAAATTAAATGCAAGAGAACAACAAATTTGGAAAGAATGAAAGAATGCAATAACAAAAAACTGTAATACAGAAAATGCCAGAAAATGCAGTGCAAACTATGCAATTGGACTAATTCGCCCAGGGTGGCGAATGAGTCAAGGGATGATTTTTTTTTGAGGTTTTTTTAGAAATTTTGAATGCAATTTAATGTTTTTCAGATTGTCTTATGCAAAACTATGATGCATATGTAGAATTTCAATGAGTTTAAATGAGTGGAGATGCAAAAATGAAAGCTATATGATAGTTTCACTAATGCAAGTTTGAAAACCCTAGGATGCAAAACAATGAAAAACCCTAATGCAATGTTAATGAAAACTAAACCTAGGATGCAAATGCACTAAAAATTAGAAGTGAAACTGTTTTAAGTCAGGTTCACCAAAATGTAAACAAAGATTTTGGCACCTGAATGCTTTATGATTCTTCTAGGGTTTTTCACCTAAAAGGATAAAGATGGTGTCAAAATGCAATGTTCACATTCATAGATTGATATGATGTGGGTGTAATGCGCCTAGGTGAGATGATCTACATGCAAAAAATGAATAAAATCTATTGATTATGAATGCAAAACTAAGATATGCAAAGTGCTGGAAAACACAGTGTTGTATGCAAACATGAACTAGAAACATAAACAAACAAGAACAAAATTGAATGAAACTGATCGGGGTGCACCTGGAAATTGAAAGAAAATCTAGGAAGGTTCTGGAATGTTGCAAAATTTACTATTGAAGCCTATTCAGACTCATTTGCCATAGTTCCTATTTCTGGTAAAATCTGCCGGAACAGGTTTCGGGATGTCGGGAACACAAAACTTTAGAATTTTTTTTCCATCTTGGTAATGGGACTCATTCACCACAGATGGTGAATCAATCCACCTACAAAAATCTACAAAGTCAAAGGTCAACTCTATGGGTCCTGATCTATACTTTTCTGATTGTCGGGTTGTCGGATCTGAATCTGCAAAAAATGGGTTGAAAGAGGTCTCCAAGATTCAATTAGGGTTATGTTGACTTTGATGACTTATTGACCACTTTTCAACACTTCTCTCCTTGACAAATCTGCTTACAAGATTTGCAAACACACATGCAAAGAGGGGAAAAATGGTTAAGGGTTAGAGTATAGGGGTTTGCCTTGGTGAAACCCTTGGTAATCAAACCCTTGATAATGAAATGAAATAAAGAAGGAATGATGAACAAATAACATGCAAATGTCATAAACTCACCAAAACCTTGATGTTGAAGTCTAAAGATATGTTAATGGCTGCTCCAAGATGCTTGAATGCTTGATGAGAATGCTAAAATGCTTGAATATTATGATGCATGAATGAAATATGTTGATTGGGGATTGAAATGAATAGAAAACCATATATTTATACACACTTATGCCCTAATTTCCAAAAAATACAACATCACAGGCCGACCTTAGGTCTTTAGGAATAAAAAACTGCTAGTAATTTAAGTTTATTTTGATTTTTGTGCCAAGAGGGACTCATTTGCCCCTAGTGGCGAATGGGTCCCACTCAAGGCATGTGAATGGGTGTTGGAAATTATATTGTATTAAATAATGTTTGTCAGGTTTACATTCAAAAATACACTTAATTAAGGTCTTTAAGTGCATAAAGGGGCCAAATAAAGCATAAGAAAGGTGTATTTGTTGATGACAAGTCTAGAAAAGCGTGAAAGTTTATTACAAGACTTTACAACACTTTAGAATAGGACTTGGTAAGTGATAAAAAGGGGGTATGTAAATGAATTATAATAAGAAGAGTCTAAAAAAGTGTGAAAATGTTTCACAATACTTCACAACACCTTTACAAGACATCATAAAGTCTTAGTGATTTATAAAGATTCAAGTCCTAATGTGAATGTGTGGGCCACATTACAACATTAAATCAAGGAAAAATCAAGCCATATATATATATATTGTTGAATATTTTATGAAAAAGTGTGAGAGTGAAAGTAGTGAGAACTTGTTTGTAAAATAAGTAAGTTAATAATGTGCAAGTTGAGAAGAGAATTCAAGTGTGTGGAGAAAAAAATAGATATCATCATAGGATGTGTTAGCATGTTAATGCAGAGTAGGTTGTGTGAAATCAAATCTATATTCCTTTTGTAATGTGTGGTTGGAGCCTCTTAATCTGAGTTGGTTCCTAGTGATTGTGTTTTATCTCAATCTGAGGGGATTGGTGTCTCCCTTTAGGGTTACAATACCTGTGGGTTGGTGCCTACAAAATCATTGTAAGTTCTATATTATTTTGTGAGGCTAGATTTGGGCAGTAGTTGCAAGCAGATTTTCTCACCATGGTTTTTCCCTTCTGGGTTTCCACATAAATTTGGTGTTCTCTTGTGTGGATGTGTTCATTACTTGCACTACCATTGATTGTGTTTTCATAATTTTATGAATGCGGCGATTTAATGTAGAAAGTATTAATTATTGATTCACCCCCTCTCAGTATTTATGTGTCTAACAATTGGTATCAGAGCTAAGTTCCTTGGTGAATCCTAAAAGCTTGAGGTGGATTTGGGATGACACACACGACAGGACAAGAAGGTCTTTCTTCAAATAAGGTGCCATTATTTGATGGATCTAATTATTCTTTTTGGAGTGTAAGGATGGAAGCTTACTTGATGGCATTAGGGTTTGATGTTTGGAAATTTGTTGCAGATGGTTACAAGATTCCTGAAAATCCTCCAAGAGATCAAGCCGAAAAGAAATCCTGTGAGAATAATGCAAGAGAAAAAATGTTATTTTATGTGATTTATGTAAATCTGAGTTTGTCAAGATAATGCACTACAAGACAACAAAAGAGATTTGGGATAAGCTTCATAATTACGCCGAAGGCATGTCCTATATGAGTTTTACAAACTCATTTTGTCCATCAACGAACCAAAAGTGATGAGAAGCCAGCAAGGTGCTAAAACTAATCTTAGCCTTTCATAAATTTTCATGAAAATTTTGGTGCTTTCCCTGTCGTTATTGGTTTCCGCTCTTTCACACTCTTCTCATACGCCTGACAAGGTGCTAAAAAAGTTGGCATCCTTATCTTGAAGGCGTGGTGTGACTCTATCTCACGTGGAGGGAATGACGTGCAATATTTACATTAATATTAAATTTTGTTCAGGATGTGACAACCGAGTTAAAGTTCCAAGAAAGTAAATATCGTGTACAAAGTGTATTTGTTTTCATTCTAGGTTTTTTATATGTTGTTTAAGTATTAGTTGAATTTATGTGTAAGTTGGTTTTCATTTTATTTTTCCATTCGCTATGTTTTTCTTCAGTCGGACTGTATGGGCAGCATATTCGGTAGCAGGCGTGGGATCACGTTTGTCGGCACAGGCACATCATAACATAGCCAAAAATTTAAAATGAATAATAACGACAGGCATTTTATAGGGATATTAAATTTTAATTATTATTTTGTAGAGTTAAATATGTACATGATAAGGATATCGTCATCTTTTATTTGGTATATTCCTCTCTTAAAGTAAAAACATCCCGGTTAATATGAGAATGCAGGTGATTAATGTGGAATCAGAAAGTCATAATTTAATCCTATCAAAGTGCATAATGATTGGGATCTTTAAAGCAATAGAGATCGAGATTAAATGATATGTGTATTCAACTCAAAGGGTTTGAAATTCCCTCCGTAAAAAAGGCTTTGTGAATAACTGACCTCGAGCTTGCATTAGACACAATAAAATATTATATAGTTGTTGGAAAACCCATTCTGTTTTTATATGATAATTTATTTTTAAAAAGTGCTTTTAATTGGATATTTTTTATGAGTAAATTTATTAAATTTTTAAGAGTATAAATGGTAGTTTATATTTTCATGTTTAAAAAGCATTAGAAAATTAATTTTATGTATAAAAAATATTAATCATTAGAAGTTTATTAGTAAATTTATTTAATTTTTAAGAATATAAATGTTAATTTATATTTTCATGTTTAAAAAGTGTTACAAAATTAATTTTATGTATAAAAAAATAATCATGTTAATATGTTTTAAAGCTTTTATAACTTCAAAATCATTATGATATTAATACTATATTATTAATAATTAAATAATATAATTTGATCTAACATAATATAAAATAATTCATAATATAATTTGTATTTATTTATAAAATGTAAATAATTTTTCATTTATTCTACTTTAAACACATTAAGAGTATAATTTTGTTTAAGAAGAAAATTTATAAAGATTTAAAATGTAAATTGTATTTATTGAGTAAAATATAAATACAATAAATAATATATTATATATATTATATTATTATATATTTTTAATATAAAATAAATATAATATAATATCTAATATAAACATATAAATAATTTTATATATAGCATATAATTTAAATATAAATATAATAAATCATATTATAGCATATAATGTAATATAGATTTATAATATAATTATATTTATTATTATATATAATAGTATAAAGATTATATCATTATTATTATAAAAACTATATGTACTACATAAAATTAATAATACTAATAAAAATAATAATAATAATAATATTTTAAAAATGACCTATCAATTGACCTTATGTATTACACAAATATATACCAAAAAAAAAGATCATATTTTTTACTACTTGACCTTCCACACAACTCTTCGGCGTACCTATTGCACACCAAGGTGCCATTGCTAGTATTTATGAATGTGATGACAAAGCCAAGCAAGAAAAAAATTAGACCTACCAAAGGCAATTTGAAAGTATGAAGATGAAGGAAGAAGAGAATACTATTGCATATCTTCTTTGAGTGGATGAAGTTGTCAATACCATCAAAGGACTCGATGAAGAAGCGAAAGAGCTAGTGATTGTAAAAAAGGTACTTAGGTCTCTTCCAACTGGATTTCATTCAAAAAAATTGTTGTTGAAGAAGCTAAATATCTAAACACCTTAATAATGGATAACTACATGGGACATTGACTGCATATGAGATGAGAATTGTGAATGATAAAACTTGAAGGAAAGAGGCAGGCTTCAAGGCACCAAAGATAAATGAAGACTCTGACTCCTATGATGAATTAGATCTTGAAGAAGTAAATTTTGTAAGTTAAAAAAATGCTTTAGCAAGTACAAAGGTATGTTACCCTTCAAAATGCTTCAATTATGATAAAATAGGTCACTTTGCTACTAAATATCCTTTCAAAGGAACTAGTGATGAAGAGAAAGAGTATAATCCCTATCAAAAGAGCTATAACAAGTCCAAGAATAATAAGAAGAATTGTCATAAGCATTAGAAATTACTCTACTCCAAGGAAGATAGTTATTGATCTAATGAATGTGATCATTACACCTTTGAAAGTGAAAATGAAAGAAAATATGTTTTGTTCATGGCAATAGAGACTTTAGGTAATGATATAGAAAAAGAAAATTCTAGAGCTGAAGAAGATGTAGAAGTTGATTTAGAAGGGTAACTTATAGCTTCCCTAGATGAACTAATGAAAGAAAGAGAGGAAAATTAGAAACAAAAGCAAAAGTTAAAAGAATTAGAAAAGGTGATTATAGATTTGAAAGCTTAAATAGAAGAAGCAAAGAGGATAGAAGATGTCTTGACAAAAAAATAAAAGTAAAGGAAATGGATTGTGAAAAGCTTGAAGTAGAAGCACGGTATCCTTGAGAGAGGATCTAGAGAAAGAAAATGGTCAGAGGAACACAACTTTGAAGTTTGGAAAGAGCACAAAGATTCTAGATCATATTATCAACAGTCAGAGGCCACCCCACATCAAACTTGGTATTGGATTTGATAAAAGTCAAAACATAAAGACTATTGAGCACCACATGAAGACATATGCAAAGGATTCTGATGTAAATTCCTCGAGATGCTCAAATTAAGATCAATATAAGGAGACTGAAGAACTCAAAAATGAAGAAGATGATTTCATTCAAGTTCGACGAAAGAATAATTTTGTAAGAAAAAATGCATTTGCACCTTTATTTGATTTCAATGTCATATGTTTTGATTAAGGTAAAATATGTTTTGAAGGAACCCAAAACCCTTTTACAAAATGTCATAAAAAAAGTAAACAATGATAACCAACAATAGGTTTTTGAGGGACCCAAAACCCTTTTACAAAATGTTTTCTAAAGAGTAAACAAAGATAACTGAAACCCTAACATTAGCAAACAAACAAGAAAAATATAGGAAAAAAAGAAAAAAATACAATAGAATTCCTAATGCAACTCTTTAAGAGTGTTTACAACTTCCAACTCCTATTAGTAGAAGCTTTGATGAAGATCCACCAGATTTAGTAGTTCTTACTTCTCCTCTTCAAAGGTTTTCTTTTTTACCTCGGGTTCTATTACTTGGCCTCTGCTGAGCTAATTTGATCTATTTTCCCTTGGCCCTAATCTCCTTCTTAGTATTATCCTTGCATTAGTAGCTCGGATAATTTGATCTTCCATGAGCTCTTTTAATTTTTCTATCAAAACTTGAATTCCTTCAACACTATTTTTAATAGTGCACTGACTAATTTTGATGGAACGTTCTAAATTCTGATTTAGCAGCTACTTTTTATCTTCCAAGCCCTTTATGCGGCTCCTAAAATCTCCCTTCATGAGGCTAATCTCAATCATGATTGCTTCTAGCACCAAATAAATTTATTTTCTCAATTATTCTCTTTGAGAGGATGCTTTATTTCCCTATTAGCATTAATTTTGTTTTGCATGGACTGCAACTTAATATTGATTTGATTCAGTTCAAGAAAAAACCATTTATTAAGTCTAAATTGACCCACCACCTTGTCTCTAGCAAGCCCTAGGACATTATAAATGTCCTCTCTATTAGTATTGAGCTAGGGGAATTCCTTTGCAAGATCTTGAGGAGAGAAAACATAATCCCCTTTGGAAATTTTTGGAGAAGTAATAGGGCTTTTGCTGGTCTTACTTGCATGCACATTGGCCCTTTCATCCATAATACTCTTACCCTTGCAATTAATTTTCTCCATATCATTGACAAGTTTTGACTTTTCTTTCTCTAAACAGAAGAAGTTTGAAAATCCTTAGGGCTAGCTCGATTAGTATACGACCCGCTTGACCATGAAATCTGAGCCCTAGTCCTTTTCTTAGCTGACTTTCCCTTTTTTATTTTTCATCCTCTAGCGGGGTATTGGAGTATATTTCCACCTTGTCCTCTTCCATCCATTCCTTATCCTCTTTTGATTCCACAATCTCAAAACCCTCCTTAGAGGAGGTAATATGAGCACAAATACTATGTTTATGAGCCAATTTCTTAGACTCTACAAGGGAGGGTAGGGTTTTTAAATGTTCCATAAGAAATGAATGAGGCCCTCTAACACAAGTACTTTTACATTCTTTTTATTCTCTTTCATACTAAATTCCAAAGATGCCAAGAGATAATAAGGGAAAGGGACAAGTTATTTACGACAGAAGTGATTCAAAAGAATGAAATGGAAACTGTGGATAATAGTGTACCTTCTATCAAGGGTAAAACACCACATTATCACCTCAACCACCTCCACCCAAATGGGTTTAATGGAGAGACGATCATAACTACCAACATTGAACTTGACTAGCTTCCTCCACTTGAAATCCTTCAAGAATTGGCTGACAACACCTTCAGAAGCTTTCCTATCCCTAAAAAACTTCCTGCCCTAGGTCGAAAGACCAGTAATGTTAGTGATAAGTGTTGCAAGATGGTGTGTCCCTTGGTCTTCCTTGTCCAGCACAACGCTTGGGTTTGTGACATGGTCTAACTGCCTCATGTGGATCTTAATTGATGCTTGTATTGGGCATTGAAAGGTCAACCTTTTGGTGCAATGACAAGGCCAACAATTGGTATTAGAGTTGGTCATAGGTTCAAACCCCTCGCTTGTGCTGGGGGGATTTTTGCAAGATGGTGTGTCCCTTGGTCTTCCTTTTCTAGCACAACACTTGGGTTTGTGACATGGTATAACTGCCTCTTGTGGATCTTAATTGACGCTTGTATCGGGCATTGACAGCTCGACCTTTTGGTACAACGACAAGGCCAACAATAAGGTCCTCCATAATGACCAATAACCTTCCTTCAACTGTGAGAGTTCAATCTTTTAACCCTTTCATAAATGCCTTTGTAACTTTTGGGCCATGACCATGCAATTTCTCTATATATGGAGTGACACCACCATCCTCGAGAATCTTCTAGATTAACCCTTTCTTCTTGAAATTTTCACAAGAAATAGGTTCAAACCTACATCTATCGCCACCCATCTCCAAGAGAAACATAATAAGAAATGGGGAAAAATGGAAAGAACACCAACTCTACTAAGGAAAAAAAGAATGAAGGCCCTCAAAAATACCCATAATCCATGTGAAAAGACCTTGGGCATTGATTACAATCCATGATATTTCCAATGTGAATCCATCACACATCATTTTAGAATAGAGCTTAGTTATTATCACCCTCCAATCATTAATTAACCTCTCCATTACGATCCCTTTGCACATCATAACGAATTAAGGTTTGGACATTAAAATTGATTTCTCTTAAATTATACCAAAATTGAGTCGAGCAATTACCAACCCCCAAATTGGAAAAGGCATCAACAAGATTATTCCCCTCCCTATAAACATGAGAAATATAGTAGTCTTCAAAATAATTAAGAATAAAAATAGAATCCTTAACAAGGGTATCTATTGACCAACTTGGAGCATCAACCTTTTCCAAACATTGGATTATGTTCAATGAATCTCCTTCTAGCCATATCTTTCAAAAACCTTGAGTTTGAGCCAGTTTCAAGATGTTGTAGGTCGCTACAACTTCAACAACATGCTTGGTCTGGATACCCAAAGGGAGTACCACTGTCTATAAAAGTACAACAATTTTGGACATATTGTAGGGAATTGTAGAAGAACTTTTGAGAATCGTCTTAAGCAAGACAAGAAACTAAATATCTTTGTTGATTAGAAGAAAGAGATTGAGAAGGTGTGGAAAATGAAGAAAATAGATCAAATATGTTAAAAATCAATGATTACAAATATTGTGTTTCATGCACAAAATGAAAAAATAAATCATGGATCATTGACAATGGATTTTCTAGCCACATGATTGGAGATAAAAGAAAGTTTATATGTCTAAAAAAAGGGAATGGCAGATCAATAAGGCTTGGTGACAATTATGTTGCTAAGATATCTGGGAAGGGAAACTTGAGTCTTAATGGTGGAGAAACTAAGACATGTGATGTCTTATATTTTGAAGGTCTAAAGCATAACTTATTGAGTGTAAGTCAGATGTGTGACAAAGGCTACAATCTTTCATTCAATGTTCAAGGATGTGAAATCAAAGATGCAAGTACTAGTAAGATTGTTGTAGAAGGAAGTAGAATAGAAAGTAATGTGTACAACCTCAGTGAGATCAAAAGAAAGAAATTCCTCTTGGGACAGAATGATGAAAGCTAGTTATGGCAAACATAAATTTTGATCATCTTGTGAAGATCGGTTCTAAATAAGTGGTAAGAGATATGCCTAAAATTGCAAATCCTGTTTGCACTCTATGCAAGGAATATTAAGAGGGAAAATTAACAAGAGCAAGATTTATGAAAAAGGAGTATTCCACTACACAACCATTAGAGCTAATTCACATAGACATGTGCGTACCAATGAGGATAAAGAGCCTGCAAGGTGATAAGTACTTTATGATGCTCATTGATGATATTTTTAGGATGTCATGGATTACTTTCTTAAAAGATAAATCTGATTCTCTTAAGAAGTTCAAGATATTCAAAGCTATGGTAGAAAATGAAATTGTTCATATAATCAGGTTTAAAAGGTTTGATAGAGGCGGTGAGTTTACTTTTGATGAGTTTGAAGAATGAGTGTTTTTTTTCTAAATTTTATTATGTGTAGTTAATTTGCATCATCGTTTCGAATCACACTCCATGATCCATCATTAGAATGAAAAGCACTCTCATTGAATATGGATTGTGGAAATCTTATATCTCTAATTGATATTGAATAATTTTGTGAGAAACATGGAATTAGGAGACAATACTATGCCGCAAGGACTCCTCAACAAAATGGAGTTATTGAAAGAAAGAATAAAACAAATCAAGGGATGGCAAGGACAATGTTGAATCAAGCTAAGTTGCTTGATGTATACTAGAGAGAAGTTGTTCATACCGTTTTCTACATTCCTAACATAGGACAAATGAGAATGAATAACACTAAGACACCTTATGGACTATGGAAAGGGAGAGTGGCATCAGTCAAAATTTTTAGAATATTCAGAAGCAGATGCTACATCAAAAGAGATGAAGATAACTTGGGTAAGTTTGAATCAAGATCTTATGAAGGTATATTTCTTGGTTATTCAACAAGAAGTAAGGCATATAGATGCTACAATAAAAGATTGAAGAATATTGTAGAAAGTGTTAATGTAAAATTTGACGAGACTCTACATCATAAGTTGGAATCAGAAGATGATGATAGTGATTTAGATGGGTCATATGACATTAATGAGGAAGATACAGAGAGTGGTCTTGAAAGATCAAATAACAAAACCTTGGCAAGGTATGCTCAAAGAGACCACTTTGAGAGTCAAATTCTTGGAGATAAAGACAATGGAGTTGATGTAGGAGCATCTATGGTTGCAAACCATCTTGCATCACAAATTTTATTTCATTTTTGGAGAGAATTTTTTTTAACTAATGTTTTGGTGTGTTTAAATTATTTAATTGTCCAAAAATCATATTGGAATAATTAGACAATTTTAGTTTGCATTTGCATTGGGAAGCATGCTAGAAATTACATTGCCCTATGCCTTGTTTCTCGTGCAACCCCTTCTCCCTCATTCCCTTCTCAAACCTTTTTAGGCATTTCTTGGTCTGCATCTTATTATTCTTCTCTTGGTGCTCTCATTATCATCCTAATGATGGATCACAAAGTGTGATCTGAAACGTTGATGCAAAAACTAACACACAATTGAATCCAGAAATCTTTTACAATTAATTACATTTTAATAATTAAAATGCCAAAAATAAAATTGGGGGCATGGGATTCTTGGAAGTTGTGTAATTTTGGATTTTATTTAATATGCCATGATGTTACATGCAAGAATGGGATGCCCAAGAGGAGTTTGACTAGCAATTTGAATTTGAAATTCAAAATTGGTGAAATGGGTGAGTAATGGTGCCGAATAGTGGAGGCCTTCCTACCTAGAGGTGGAGAAAACATGCATTGGGAGTCAAAAACATCTACCTGATGTAAATTAATGAACTTTTCAGAAGGGGGCATGGAGTTGGAGGTTTCCTAGTAGCTGGAGTTTGTGGTTGTCGGAGTTTTCATTCTTGGTTTTGTTTTGTTTGATTTTTGGTTCCATATTTTGGGCATTGAAGGTTTAGAGGTGTGTATTTTCCCTAGGGAGCATTTCCACATTGAAATTTTTAAGTTGAAGGTGGAAAAATTAGTAGAAAAAAATTGGAGAATGCATTGGTGTTTGTGCTAGTGATTTCCATAAGATAGTTGTAAGGAAGAAGAGAAGAATTCAAAAGAGTTGAAAGATTGATAGAACATACATGTAGATGATCTTGTGTTGAAATCATAAGACAACTAAGAAGGGGGGTGAATCAGGTGTACCTTAAAACTTCAAAACTGTCACAAACATTCATATCCACATTAATCCAATTAACCATTAATTTGTTAGAATGATTTATCATGAAAGCAAATAACAGAGAGAAAATAACATAAACAAAACTAAATCAACACCATACACAAGAAAATGCCATACACAAGGAAACACCAGATTTACATGAAAAACCCAAGATGGGAAAAATTAAAGTGAGGATTAATTGATAATATAAAGTAATATCAACACCGAATACAATAGGGCTCACTACTAGAGGGCTCAGTACCCAGAAGAAAGAAAGGCTCATTATCAAAGCCTCACTACTAGAATAGAAAAGAAGATAGAGAAGAGTGTTACAATGAGAAATCCATCTCAAAGAAACAAAAAAATCCACCACAACATCACCAAAACCTTCGCAGTATTTCTGAATAATTATAGACACCTTCTGCTCACTACATTAAGTGATCTAACACATGTAAGCTCGCACTGCACTACAAAAATTCACACCCTACAACTCTTCAATTTGCATCACTCGCATCATACTCATCTATCTTATCATCCTTCAACAACTCAACTCATATTTATATCATCTTCAACCTTGAAAACATTCTCCAAGGTCGGCTATGCACCTCAACCATGCAAATTCAAATTAGGTCAGCACCAAAACATTCCTGCAGTGAAAAGGAATGAAGGCAGACCACAACATACCTTAGCTAGGACCTAAATCCATTCATACACACCATGCCACACTTCCACAAACATCAATGCAACTTTGTAAGTATTGTAAACACCCAAGGTTGATCGAACCTATGTTAACACCATTAACACTTAAGTACATGCTTCCTCAAACCCAAAGACGACTCACGAACACCACATAAAACTTGAACATGATCTTGAATATTCCACAAACACCCTAGAAATGAACAAATTCCTTCACAAAAGCTTTCACTTGAAGAATGTACACACCTAATACACTCAAACACCTCTTCCATACACCGCAACTCAAGAAACTAACTTCCAAAGCACCAAACCACGAACAACTTCATCTGAAGAAAGATACACACACTATCAGCATTCTTCCAAATCTATAAGACCTAAACCCACTATGTGGAGAAATGTGGAGCAAGAACATTTCTCTCAGACACCTCTACAATATATAGTTCACACACTGGTGAACACACCTTCCTCTGCACAATGATCCAACACACCAAATTCTAAATGCAACACATTTTATTAACATATCCCAACTACATGAGAAAATCTTCAACCAAAAATAAATGCAGATCCAAACCAAAACATTGCTTTGCAATAGAGAACACACTGCAACACATTGTTTCCTCTTTTTATTAAATTTTCTCAAAACCACTTGGAAACAAAGCACCAGAAACATATCACCAAAATATTTAGTACTTCCTCATCACCATAAAGCCAACAACAACATAAAAACTCAACCATACATCCATAAACAAAAGATTATCAAAGCAACACTAGAGGTTGACACCAGTGGCTTACTAATGACAACATAATGAAACTAATCAAAGCATCATCAAGGACAATACCAACTCAACACCAACTGCACATCCTTGCAACAAACTCCTCATACAATTGACCCTATTGACAACACCAAATCTTGTTGGCATCAATGACAACACCAACTACACACACTTGCAACAATCTCCCCCTTTGTCATTAATGGCAACACATGATGTGAAAAACCATCAACAACAAACAAAACAACTCTAATCATTAATACACTGCTCCATACCAACTAATTATCTCTTTTTCTTTACTTTCTCCACCTTACACAATTGACTCATTACTCTCTCTCCCTTTAACACCTTTCTTTTTCATATTTCTCTCTCTCCCCCTTAGATCTTTTTCACATTACTCTCTCCCCCTTTAACATTAATGGCAAAGGAAAAAGTATTTACATCATTTATTCTCCCCCTTTGATATTAATCATACTATTTACCATTTCTCTGTAGCTTCCTTTCCTTTACTGCTCTGCATACTCCCCCTTAGGAGCACACACCAAACTATATCAATTAGCAACTATTGCTCAATGACAACACTCACTCATCCTGACTATAACAATACAAAATACCACTACCTACTCCCCCTAAGAGGTAGCCACCAATAGATTAGTCTAGACCAAAGCATAAATCTTGAGATCCACTAGATTGATGCATCTCCTTGTGCATCTGGTTCAAAGAGGGAGGAGAAACAACCCACAACTTCTCTTGGAGATACTCAAAATTATCCTTAGGAAGACTTTAGTAAATATATCAACAACATGATCCTTTGTAGGCACATATTCAAGCTTCCCTTCACTCTCTACAACCTTCTCTCTCAAAAAGTGATACCAGATTGAGATATGTTTTGTCCTTGAATGCATTACCGAATTCTTTGAAATATTAATTGCACTTGTATTATCATAGAAGATATAGATTGGTTCATCATATATTACTCTGATATTCTTCAATGTTTTCCTCATCCACAAAAAATTTGTGCAACAAGATGTTGCAATATATTTTTCCTCTACAATAGATAAAGAAACCGAATCTTGTTTCTTACTTAGCCATGACACCAATCTACATCCAAGAAAGAATGCACCACCACTTGTACTTTTCTATCATCTACACAACCAATCCAATCTACATCTGTGTAAGCACAAAGTAAAGTTTGTATCCTTTGGATACCATAAGACATGATCTAGAGTGCCCTTCAAGTATCTAAATATCCTCTTTATTGTTGTAACATGTGACTCTCTAGGATCTTCTTGAAATCTAGCCACAAGACAAAGTGCATGCATGATATCTAGTCTAGTAACAGTTAGATATAACAATCCTCCAATCATTGATATATACTTGCTTTGATCAACCTTAGGAGATTCATCATTCTTTCTCATCTTGCAACCAATAATCATAGGGGTACATATTGGTTTAGAATCTTCCATTCCAAAATTCTTCAACATTTCCTTGACATACTTTGATTGTGAAATGAAAATACCTTTATCTATTTGATTTATTTATTGCCCAAGGAAGAAATTAATCTCCCCAAACATACACATTTCAAACTCTTTTTGCATCTCTTCTACAAATTTCTTACACCTAACATCATTTCCTCCAAAAAAATATCATCAACATACACAACCACAATCAATATTTGATCTTTTTCAACTTTGAAATAGAGATTTCTATGTACGACACCTTTATTGAATCCTTCTTGTAACAAGTACTTGTCTAACCTTGCATACCAAGCTCTGGGATCTTGCTTCAATCCATACAATTCTTCAATCTGCAGACCATATTTGGTTTATCTAATAATTGGAATCCTTCTAGTTGTTCTATGTATACTTCTTCCTATTCACCATTCAAGAAAGCAGACTTCACATCCATTTTATAAACTTTGAAATCTTTATGTGCTAAAAAATCCAAAAACATCTTGATAGCTTCCATTCTTGCCATTAGAGCAAATGTATCCTCAAAGTATATTCCTTCTACTTGTGAGAAACCTTTACATACAAGCTTTGGCTTGTTTCTTACCACTCTTCCATTCTCATTCAGTTTGTTCTTGAATACCCACTTAGTTACAATTACATTTTTGTTTATTAGCCTTGGGACAAGTTCCCAAGTTTGATTCTTCTCAATTTGTAGTAATTCTTCTTCCATAGCCTTTATCCAATACTCATACTTGCATGCTTCAATCATTGTTTTCGGTTCAACTTCATAAATTAAGCATAGATTTACCTATTCTTCAAAAAAAATCCTTCTTGTCAGTATACCTTTGATCTTATCACCAATGATCTCTTCTTCAAAATGATTCTTCTACACATACTTAGGAGTTTTAGGAATCTTTTTTGGAGCTTCTTCCTCTTAAAACTGCACTTCTTTTTCCTTAGCTTTTGCTTCTTCTTTACAAGAAGACTCATCTGATTCATATCCATCTATCACCATTGAATTATTTTGTAGATCTTCATCAACCTTGACACTTGAACTCTCAATAATCTTTCTTAGCCTCTTGTTGTAGCATCGGTAAGCTTTTCTCTTAGTAGAATATCCAAGGAAGATACCTTCATCTGACCTTGCATCGAACTTTCCTAAGTTATCCTCATCTCTTCTGATGTGCCATTTTCTTCCAAATACTCTGAAGCATTTGATAGTAGGAATCCTTCCATACCATAGCTCAGAAGGATTCTTTGTGATGTTTTCTCTTGCTTGCACTATGTTAAGTATATAAACAATAGTGTGAATTTCTTCTCTCTAATAGAATTTTGGTAGATTTTCTTCCTTCATTATTGTCCTTGTAGCTTCTTGAACAATCCTATTCTTTCTTTCAACCACTCCATTTTGTTGAGGAGTTCTAGGGGCAGATAAATGCCTCTTTCTACCATGATTCTCACAAAAGACATTGAACTCATTGGGGGTGAACTCTCCACCTCTGTCAGATCTCAAACATTTAATTTTCATATCCATTTCATTCTCAACCTAACTTTGAATGCTTTAAACTTATCTAGAGCTTCTGATTTTTCCTTCAGAAAAGTAACCCATGTCATTCTAGAATAATCATCAATCAATAGCATGAAATACATGTCACCTTGAAGACTTCTTACTCTAGTAGTGAAATGAAGAAAAATAGGGTGCGGTGTGCTTTCTTAAAATGAGGGGTTCACCAATTTTACTACAAATAGAAAGGGTAAAATGGGGTATAATGCACCTATTTTCCTCTATTTCATTAGGAAAAAGAGATCCCTTGAGCCAAGGTTGACTTTCAACCCTTAGGTGAGTCAACCTTGAAGGAAATCTTGTTATTTTCTTTATGATCTAGGATGATGCAGATCTACTGAAACAACACTTTTGGGAGAAAGACTAAAAATAGTAAATCAACTCAAAAATGCAATCTGAAACATGAAATCAGAAGATTAAACCTTAATCTATCAGAACCTGCAACTTTTAGAAAGATTTGAGATGGTTTAGTATTTTTACACCTTACACCAAAATGTTGTTGCAGAGTATCCTCTGAGATAGATTCACCCTAGGGTGAATGGGTCTTTGTAGGGCTCCCTGAAATTGCTTTTTAGGTCCTCTAATCTTGTGTATGCACTCCCACATTCTTTGGGTTTCACAGTCAAAAAGTTGGAAATAAATCCTATAGGTGAGTTTTTGTGGCTTGATGAAAACTTTTACAACTTTTGCAACTTTTACAACTTTTCCAATTTTGCAATTTGAGAGATCTTCAATACTTCTTCAATCTAAGATCTGTAAAACACACATAAGAGGGAAAAATTGTTTGTTTTAGGTGGATGGGGGTTTTCCTTGGTCAAGCCTCATTTTGGTAATTAAACCTTGAATTGAAACAATGAAACATGAAAGGAATGATGAATGAACAATTGATATATTGCAACTCACCAAGCCCTTGATTTGAAACCCTTGAAGGACTACAACTTAGTAGATCTTTCATGAAATGGATTGATTGTTGATGTGATCTTGATTTGATAGCTTGAATATTGATTTGAAACTTGATACCTACATCACAATGTTAGCTCCAAAAGAATGCATGATGCTTGATAAGTTTGACATGATGCTTGAAATCTTGATTGCTGCAACAAATGCTAGAGAAATATGTTCTTGAACACCTTTGACAATAATCTTAGCTCTTGTGAATTTGGAATTATGTTGCTAGATTTCTTGTTTTTTTTCTTAGAATTTGAATTGATAAAATAACCTTGCTTTTATAGATGATTTTCTAATTTCCTTGAAAAGTAAACATTACAAACCGACATTTGAATACGAATTTGGGATCATGAAAATACCACCAAAAACATATTAAAATTTTAAATTTACAACTTAAAGGGTACCCATTCGCCTAAGGGTGAATGGGTCTTGACATAAATTATCAATACTTATTCATTTCAGGGTGTTAATAATGATAAATGCATTAATTAAATCACACTTCCACCTTCATAAATTGTAATTAATTAGGCATGTAAATGTGAAATTTAGGCAATTAAAGGTTTAATTAAGTCCATTTAAATTAGGGGACCCAAACATAGTGTGAAATGTAAAAGAGTACATTTTTCGACGCTACATTTAGCCCCGACTTTAGTGAGAGGATGAGCCTTATGCTCAAACTCACACTAAAGTAGTTAAACAAGTGTCAAGAGAGGTCTAATTGTACAATTGTTGGAAAGGTAAGACAACAAAGGTCAAGGGGGATGATCAAGCCCCCAAGATATAAGATCTCATGACAAACCAACAAAGGCACAAAGAGACACATGCCTATGTTAAATATGCAGCAACAAGACAAGATACACAAGCATACAATGCCAAAATTAGGAGAAGAGAGAGAAGGGTGGCTGATCAAGCTTCGACTATTTGTCCATATGGATATGGATCAAGCCTTAGATGTTTGTCCACAAATTTTTACAAGTGGAAACCCAATGTCCACTATGCAAACCAAAATGCACTCACATGGGCTAGTGAAATCCGTTGTCCACTAGGTGAGCCCCAAAAAGTGGCTAATGGGAAGGTTTTTCATCTGTCTAGGCTCCCATTGTACTAACCATAAAAAATTTATGCCTCTTGATAACTTTGATAAAGCGCCACAGAAATGGTCACAAGTGTAGCAAGCTATGTTATGCTAGCCACTCATGAAAAAAACTCCATTGGCAAGTAAGTTGTGTTATTCTTGGTGGCCTTGATACATGCAATGGGATATTCAAAGTGGTTTTTCTTAGTTCATGAAAGGTATCACCTTAGGGAACATCATGCCTAATTTCTCCAAGAGAAGAATAGTCAAGGATAAAAGATTCACAACTTAGGGAATGCAATCTATATCATCACCACTAAGAGGAATGTTGTATGCTTAGAAAGGTCGCAATCTTGAAGGACATCAAACCCAATGACACCATCAAGAAGACACATCACATGAAGTAAGAATACCACACTTTGAAGCAAATAATGAGAGGAGGCGTGTATACCCCCACTTTAAACAAATTGCTAAACACCATGTTGTGAGCAATTGCTTTAAAGTAGAACACAATAAATGCCAATACATGAGAGCTTTATTCGGAAAGCCCTATGTAAACATATGTTTCTGAGTAGAGCTAATTCATATAAAGGATGGTTTCCCCTCATGTGCAATCCTAAGATAACATATAAATAATCCATGGATTTGGGGTCAACATTTGTCGTTGTTGCAATGATATAATCGAGCTTGGAACCATCATCATTCCCCAAATGACTCATGGAACAACGAGCACTAAGGAAGAATGAAACATAGACACACACACACACACATAGAGAACATATAGACACTTTTGGGTCAACATGGAAGAGACCTAGATGTCTTGATGCCTTGCATCATCTCCAAAAGGAAAAAATAAGACAGAGGTTTACGACATATAGAAGAATGGAGATACAAATACAAGAATGTCACAATGGATTCGCTTCCTTTGTATTCTTGCACCAACGAAGTGACAAGGGTCATCCAAAGTAGGCTCACAAACATATAAAGACGTGCTAAGTAGAACTATATGGGGGATCACATCACTCTCATGCAATCACAAAGAACACAAAGAGAAGACTAGTATGGCACATGCAAGTCACCCTATAGCAGGTCATCCACATCCCAATCTTATTCATCATATGTAGAATGCGGATAAATAGCCAAAGGGACAACAAGTGTTGTACTAGGAGCATCACCAGGTTCAACATGTGGTGAGTCACTCTTTATAGGAGGACCATCATGGTTGTTATCATCTAATCTCATAGATAAGGAAAACAATAAACTCAACTCAATATGCACTTCCTCATCAATTTTAGCAATCTCATTATCATCATCCAAGTTAATCATAACAGGAGGCCTAATAACAATGTCCATAAAATTTTCTTGTTGTTATTTTTGTGGTGAAGGTTGAGGATCATCATGATTTACTTGAGTTAAATTTTTCTCTTGATTTTTTGTTTTGTTTTCTTCTTTTAACTTACGAGCAATAGCACGATGTTTATTCCTATTATCTTTAGCATTTATGTTTCTTTTTGCATGAATTTCAAGTTGTAATTGTGTAGGAGTGCGTTTATCAACCATTGGTTTTTTTTCTTCCCGTAAGGAAGAACGTAAGGAACCATGGGAGGTTGTTCGACCAATTTCTCTTTAACTTTGTAAACTTGTTTGATCTTAGGAGGGACAATAGGACTCACATTATTATCTCTTGGTATTTTGTAAGAAATAGGTGAAGGATTTATCATGGGTTGGTCTTGGTTACTTGGAAGGGCTTTTGGTTCAATCATGGATTCATCTATGACAAGAGGCTTAATCATGGGTTGAGACATGTTGCTAAGAGATAATTCTACTATGTGCTTTGTCTTGAACTTTTGATAGGATTTGAAAAAGAAGTCCTCATGAGGCCTAATAGGTTCCATAGGTTCGGTCCAAAAGAAATCCAATGAGAATTTCCCACAGGAAGACAAGATTAAAGCCACTATGGAGCACGATAAAAATATCATTGCAAAATGGAAACTTTAAGCATTTATGCACTACTGACTAGACAACATCCATGGAGCATAGCCATGGGTGACCAAGCTTCACATAGAATTGGTCTAACAAAGGGATGATGGAGAATGAGACATTCATTTTTTTTGGTCCAACTTGTAAAGGAAGAGTGATCAAACCTATCATAGGGCAAGCAAAACCATTATGCATTTTGATTCATGCCTTTGGTTGTTCATAAGAATCTTGGTAAAGTTCATGCACAAATAAGAATTCCTTGATGATCACATTCTCTACACACTCGAGATCAATTAATATCCCATTAGTAGGATTGTCATTGATTCATCTAGTGATGTAAAGAGGACCATCAGATGCTCGTCTAATTATGTCATTTTGTGAGAAAGCAATGTCAAGGGGAATTTTGGTTTGGCCCTTACAAGGTTGCACATCAATGAAGTCGACCATGCATTGTAAATCTCTTTAATTTTCACTCATATTGTCATAATTCTCATCTTCAAGTTTGACAACATTCATCACATCATGCTTGGCATCAATAGATTTCACAAAGGAGACATTGTGATTTGGAATGAGGTTGGTAAAGATTTGAAATTTTTGGTTGGGTGGGACAACAAACTTATTTCCTTGATCATTGACACCACCAATTTGGATGTGATTAGAATCAATGAGGTCTTGCACAAGATGTTTAAGATGATTATATTGTTCAATATCGTGTCCATTTTATCGTTGACAATGGAAAAAGACATTTGAGTTGAAGTTTGGAGGTAAGGGCTCAATAGCTCTAACAGGAAGTAAGGTAACTAAGTTCTTACTCAAAATTTGCAACATGGAGTGAAGGGTATCAAGTAAAGGGGTAAATTGTCTACTCCTCTCCCTAAATGGATATGGATTTGTTATTTTTATAGAAGCCACTTGGGAGTTAACATGTTGACTTGTTTGAGGTGTGTTTATTTGTAAAAAGCTTTTGTTTTGTTTCTTGAAAGGTTGGAAATTGTTTTGGGGCGCAACTTCGGATTTCTCATAATTGTTAGGAGTTTTTGCTTCATGATGACTAGCAAAATTTTGATAATCATGAAGGTCCATGCACAAGTGTGTAAAGGAGGGAAACTTCAACATTTCAAGTTTAGCTTGAATATTGGTATGCAAATTGGTTATAAACATTCTTTGAAGATTAGCATCAAGAATATTAATGTTTATTTGTGAGTAAATAAATTGGTATCGTGCTATGAAATCAGTGACCTTTTCATCTTTGTTTTGTTTACAATGCATTAAATCGGCTAGGGTTATCTTGGGACCCGTGTGTACTTGGAAGTGGTTAAGAAAGGCATCAACAAGTTCATTGAATGAACTAATTGAGTTATTTGGTAAAGAACAAAACCACTAGTGTCTTTCAAGGATCTAGGGAAAAGTGTAGCCAAGAGTTTATCCTCAAAAAGGAAGTCACTACATAAGGTTGTATATGTCGAGACATGACTGCTAGGGTCTCCTTTTCCACCATATTTCTCAAATCTAGGAATCTCTATGCCTTATGGCATTTGTACTCTCAATATCTCGAAGGATAAAGGGTTTATTTTGACATATTGTGAGGGTTGGCCATTTTGATTTTGATTCAATGTGGAAATTTGTTGTTGGAGGGATGAAACATTTTGGAGGAGTTTGTTAAAGATGGGATCATTGTTTTGTTGTGAGATGGAGGTGAATAAGGTGGAGGTGTATACATATTCAGAGGGCACGTGAATTGTAAGTTTGTGAGGGGAGATAGATTAGGAGGTATGAGATTTGAATGCACAAAGCTAAAGGGATTCCTAGTGGAAATGCCTAAGGTAGTATTGACATTGCTAGTAGGTTGTTTAGTTGTTGTAACAGTTGGATTAGTGTAGGTCAGAATAGAGGTCATAGTTGTGGAAGGAGGAATTGGATTTCCATCTTGACTTTGAGTTAACCCAAAAGTTTGAGCACAACTAGCCATTGTAGGGACATGGTTATTAATGATATGACATAAGTTGCACACAATTTCTATTCCTTGTTCATTATCAATAATTTTCCTCATGTTATCTATGAAAGGAATTGTAGTACTAGCAATGTATTCAGAACTCACATAGTTTTGCAATTTCTCTAAATCTTCATCCATTTGTCTTAATTTTTTAGGGAAATTAGCAACCATTGTGTGAATATCAATCACATTGGTTGTGGGTAGGGTGGTCATGGGAAATGAGGAATCAAAGCTATGGTCCATAGTGGGTTGGCTAGTATCAACACTATGGGTGAAAGAGTTGGAAAACTTAATATACACAGTGTGTGTAGGAACGTGGGATGGCATGAGTCTCAAACTACATCTCACTATAGTATTGGTGATAGGACACCAGGTTGTGAAGCTCATAAAAGTTTCACCAAACCTAGGTGGACCCAAAATAGAGAATGGGCTCTATGTAAATGCAATCAAACACCCTAGAATATGAAGTGCAATGCAAGTATGTAAAAGAGACACCAATTTTCAACTTTTAAACAAGATAATTTTTTTATTATACTATGCAAAAACCTAAAAATGATGTCTTTTAATTTCAGTTTTGATTTCCCAACAATACACTCAATTTGACCAATTAAACCTTTAATGTAAAAGATGGTAGATTTTTTTGATTTCTAAAACTAAAAACCAAATTTAACACAATATCAGAGGAATACAAATAGAGAAAAATCACTACCCAAAAGTCTAAAATAAGACCTGCACAGGGATAGATTCTCCCTAGGGCGAATGGATCCTAGCACAAGGGTTACAAAAATTTTAATTTGATTTTGAAGCTTAGATCTAGGGTTTTTTGTTTCAGGTTATAAACTGTACTTTCAGTGACTGATTTTTCCAAAATTTGATGACCTAATGTAAGTGCAATGAAGGATAAATGATGAACAATATGACACTTTTGAAATACAATTTTGACTCAATTTTTGAATATGAATGATTGAACATACACTAATATGCAAACACTATGCAAAACTAATGAAAATTGTTAAATTTTTTAGATTTTAAAGGATGCAACATGCAAGCCTAAAACCTAAATGAAATGCAAACTAATGCAAGTTAACAATCCTAAATGAGATGCAAATCAATGCAATGCAATGAAAATTAATGTAAAACCTAGATCTAAGGTTTGAATGGACTCCAAATCAGAATTCTTTTGATGTACAATGTTAGGTTCACCAAAATGAACTGAAGAAAAATGTGGTGTGGTGTGTTTTCATAAAATGAGGGGTTCACCAATTTTAGTATAAATAGAATGGGAAAAATGGGGTATATTGTACCTATTTTCCTCTATTTCATTAGGAAAAAGAGATCCCTTGAGCCAAGGTTGACTTTCAACCCTTAGGTAAGTCAACCTTGAAGGAAATCTTGTTGTTTTTCTTATGATCTAGGACGGGGCAGACCTACTGAAACAACACTTTTGGGAGAAAGACTAAAAATAGTAAATCAACTCAAAAATGCAATGTGAAACATTAAATTAGAATATTAAACCTTAATCTATTAGAACATGCAACTTTCAGAAAGATCTTAGATGGTTTAGTATTTTGGCACCTTTCACCAAAATGTTGTTACAGAGTGTCCTCTAGGACAGATTCACCCTAGGGCGAATGGGTCTTTGTAGGGCTCTCTAAAATTACTTTTTGGGTCCTATGCTCCACTGTCTGCACTCCCAAATTCTCTAGATTTCACAGCCAGAAAGTTAGAAATAAATCTTGTAGGTGAGCTTTCGTGGCTTGATGACAACTTTTATAACTTTTTCAGCTTTTCCAATTTTGTACTTTGAGAGATCTTCAATACTTCTTCAACCTAAGATCTGCAAAACACACATAAGAGGGAAAAATTGTTTGTTTTTGGTGAATAGGGGTTTGCCTTGGTCAAACCATGTTTTGGTAATTAAAACTTGAATTGAAACAATGAAACATGAAAGGAATGATGAATGGACAATTATTATGTTGCAACTCACCAAACCCTTGAAGGATTGCAACTTAGTAGATCTTGCATGAAATGGATTGATTGTTGATGTGATCTTGATTTGATAGCTTGAATCTTGATTTGAAACTTGATACCTACATCACAATGTTAGCTCCAAAAACATGCATAATGCTTGAGATATTGATTGTTGCAACAAATGCTAGAGAAATATGCTCTTGAAAAACTTTGACAATAATCTTAGCTCTTGTGAATTTGGAATTATGCTGCTAGATTTTTTTTTTTTAAGGATTTGAATTGATAAAATAACCTTTCTTTTATAGATGATTTTCCAATTTCCCAAAAATTAAACATTACAAACCAACATTTGAATATGAATTCGGGATCATGAAAATATCGCCAAAAACATATTAAAATTTTGAATTTCCAACTTAAAGGGGACCCATTCGCTGAAGGGCGAGTCATGACCTATTCATTTCAGGGTGTTAATAATGATAAATGCATTAATTAAATCACACTTCCCCCTTCGGAAATTGCAATTAATTAGGCTTGTAAATGCGAAATTTAGGCAATTAGAGGCTTAATTAAGTCTATTTAAATTAGGGGACCCAAACATAGTGTCAAATGTAAAGGAGTACATTTTTCGACACTATAGGTAGGACCACAAAAATATGTATGCATGAATTCCAACAATTCGGTAGAAGATTGTTCTTTGAATTTGAAACTTCTTCTTGCTTGCTTTCCAACTTGACATTCCTTGCAGATGACATTGATAGGCTTTGCAATCTTTGGCATATCTCTCACAACTTGAACTAAAATTATTCTCACTAGGCTATCAAAATTGATGTGAAATTCTTCTATGCCATATCCAACTCTCATTGATCTAAGTCAAGAAAAAATAACCATCAACACCTTTGAGATGATAGAAATTTCCATTTGTCCTTCTTCTAGTAGGAATCACAATTCTAGAGCCTTTTTTGATCTCACAACCATCATCCTGAAACATAATATTGTTTCACATTTGTCCAACACTTAAGAGGTTACGCCTTAATCCCTTAAAACATAGTAAACATCATCAATATTATGCTCGCCATAAAAAATGATTGAACCTTTTCCACATATCTTAGCAGATGTATCATCACCAAACCTAACTAGTCCCCCTTCATATTTTTCAAGTTTAACAAACATACTGTTGTCACTGGTCATACAATTAGAGCATCCACTATCAATGATCCAATAGTTCTTCTCATGTCTAGCATGAAAATAGACAATAAAGTGCCTTCAGTTTTTGCACTTGCTTTCGAAGCCCTTTCCTTCACACATCTCTCAGAGTTAGCAAAATTAGTTTCATCTTTTAAAGCCATGAAAAAAATTCACCATCCTCACATCTCCATAATCAGATTCATCATCAGATATACTTGCATCTTCTCTAAAATAGTAACTTTTCTTAATCATCTTACATTTGTTCTCCCTATTTTTGTTATTCAAATCTCTATTTGGACATCTAGAAGCATAATGACCTATCTTTTCACAACTGAAACATTTGAAAGGAAACTTACCACTATATTTTCAGTACCCTTTTTCATTCTCCATACAAAGTTAGATTCCACATTATCAAGATTCTCCTTATCTTATTCCACAATCTTCTCTAATATTCCAACCTTAAAAGCAATCTCAACTTTTACACTACTTGTTCCAAATTCTCTTATTTCAAAAGCAGTTAAAGAACCATACAATTGATCTTTGGTATATTGATTGAAAATTTGTAATTCTTCAATAGTAGAAAGTTTATGACTATAAACTTTAGGAAGAGTTCTAAGTACCTTCTTTACCACTTCTTCTTTTAGTTCTCCACCGACACTTTTGATACTATTGAAAAATGCATCTACCTTCTGCAAGTAGCTTGTGATATTTTCATCTTTAGACATTCGTAGGGTCTCAAACATGATCTTTAGATTCTGCAACTTAGCTTGCTTGACCTTATCATCTCCTTCATGAATGCTTTCTAACTTTACCCAAATTTCCCTAGCAGTTTTCAAATTCTTAACTTTCACCAATTAGGAATTAGCAAGACCACTTAAAAGAGCATAACTTTTACCATTATTTTTAGAGGCTTTGATCTCATTAGTCATACTTGGACCATTTGTAGGCATAGTATATCTAGTCTCAACAGACTTCCAGATTTCAAATCCAAGAGACACCAGATAACCTTCCATCCTTTTCTTCCAAAATGCATAGTCTGATCCATCAAACAGGGGAACATCTTTCTTGTCCATCGTCCCAGATCTACCTCAAGTGATTAATCTTTCTTCCAAGGAACCTTGCTTTGATACCAATTTTTGAATGCACAAAACAACTGAGAGGGGGGCGTGAATTAGTTGTACCATAAAATTTCAAAACCCTCACAAACATTCAAATCCACATTAATCCAATTAACCCTTAATTTGTTAGAATGAGTTATCCTAAAAAAATAACAGAAAAAGAACTAAATCAATACCATACACAAGGAAACACCAAATTTATATGGAAAAACCATAGTGAGAATTAACTCACAATATAAAGTAATATCAACACTGAATACAATAGGGCTCACTGTCGGAGGGATCACTACCTAGAAGAAAGAAAGGCTCGCTACTAGAATATAAAAGAAGATAGAGAAGAATGTTACAATGAGAAATCCATCTCAAAGAAACAAAAAAATCCACCAAAACATCACCAACACCTTCACAATCTTTCTAAAGAATTATAGACACCTTTTGCTTACTATATTCAATGATCTAACACATGAAAGCTTGCACCACACTGCACAAATTCACACCCTATAACTTTTTAGTTTTCATCACTTGCATCATACTCATCAATCTTATCATCCTTCAACAAATCAACTCATATTTAAATCATCTTCAACCTTGAAAACATTCTCCAAGGTTGGCTATGCACCTCAACCATGCAAATGCAAATTGGGTTGGCACCAAAAAATTCTCACGATGGAAAGGAATGAAGGAAGACTACAACACACCTTATCTAGGACCTAAATCCACTCATACATGACACACCACGCTTCCACAAACATCAAAGAAACTTTGTAAGTAGTGTAAACACCCAAGGTCAATTGAACCTTTGTTAACACCATTAACACTTAAGTACACACTTCTTCAAATCCAAATATGACTCGCGAACACCACATAACACTTGAAAACGATCTAGAATATTCCACAAAAACCTTGGAAACCAAAAAATTCCTTTGCAACAACATTCACTTGAAGAGTGTATACACCCAATACACTCAAACATCTTTTCCATACACTTCAACTCAAGAAACAGACTTCCAAAGCACCAAACCACAAATAACTTCATCTGAAGAAAGATAGATGCACTATCAACATTCTTCTAGATTCGTAAGACCTAAAACCACTATGTGGAGAAATGTGGAGGAAGAAAATTTCTCCCAGACACCTCTGCAATATGCAGTTCACACACTGGTGAACACACCTTCCTCTGCAC